>JAZGSX010000056.1:0-162502 GCA_039519185.1 Astragalus membranaceus
AAGTAAAACCCCCTCTGCTGGACAAAGAAATGGTCCACATGTTTATGGAAACCCTTCCTGCGGTGTATTATGATAGGTTGGTTGGCAGCGTAGCCTCAAACTTCTCTGAGATGGTGGTCACAGGGGAAAGAGTAGAGAATGGTATGCGCAGCGGAAGAATAGCTCATAGCCCGACGCCTCCTGCCAGTCAAAAGAAGCCATTTTTTGGGTCTCATAAGAAGAAAGAAGGTGAAACTAATGCAGTCATTGGAGCCAGTGGTCCGTCGCACAGCAATCCATCGCAAGCTATTTCGGTTCCTCCTCAGGCACCGCTGGCACAGCCTTTTCAATCAAATTATCAGTACCGGAACTATAATGAAAGGAAGCCTGCTGTCTTTGATCCCATTCCTATGTCCTACACGGACTTGTTTAATTATCTCATCACCAACAAAATAATCAGTACTCGTCAAATGAAGCCATATCAGCCTCCCTATCCCAGAGGGTACAACGCAAATGCCACCTGCGCCTTTCACTCTGGGGCAGTAGGTCATGTGGTGGAGGATTGTAAAGCGTTCAAATACGTGGTGCAAGAATTACTTGATAAGAAAAGCATATCATTTCAACAACCCAATGTAGCCACCAATCCGTTGCCAGGGCATGGAGGATCTGCTATTAATGCCGTTGGCCATCAGGAGGGTCAGTGTTTCGTTAGAAAAGTTGATTGCATTCAGATGCCTTTGAATTTTATCCATGCTGAACTATGCCGTTTTGGTATCATCAAAGAAGGTTGTGCTAGGAAAGACACCTGTGATAATCCTCGCTGCATCGGGGCATGTGAAGGCTTTAAACCAATTCTCCAAGATCTCTTAGACAGACACCTGGTCCAAGTGGGAATCCAGGAGAAAGAAGAAGGTGTATTTACCTTGCAATCAGGCAATGGAGGCTTCAGGAGACCAATTGAAATTCCCTGCAATCTGAATTCCAGCCTAGCTGTGACGAGACCCTCGACTGTTGTTATTCCAGTACCTGCTGCTGCCCCTAGTGGGGAGACTAGGATGACTCCATGGAGCTGCAATGTGCAAATGCAAGCGGAGGTCCCTAAAGGCACTCTGGATATAACAAACATTGCTGGAGGTAGTTGTATCACAAGGAGTGGAAGGTTGTATACTCCTGAAAACCTTAGAAGAGAGCAATCCAAGGGAACTGAAGAAAGGGCCCGTAAGGGAAAAGACAAGGAAGCTGTAGAAGTCAGGGATGTGTCGGACAAAGAAGCTCAAGAATTCCTGAGGGTAATGAGACAGAGTGAGTATCGGGTGGTAGACCAGCTGAATCAAACTCCATCCAAGATCTCAATGCTCTCTTTGCTGCTTAGTTCAGAGGCACATCGTGCTGCACTGCTAAAGGTCCTGAATGAAGCTCACGTCTCCCATGACATTACAGTAAACCAGCTTGATGGTATTGTTGGCAGCATTGTAGCCTCCAATTACTTGACCTTCTCAGACACTGAGCTGCCTCCGGCAGGAAAGAGTCATAATCAAGCTCTTCACATCTCAGTCAAGTGTGGAGACCATATACTTGCCAGGGTGCTTATTGATAACGGTTCATCCTTGAATGTGCTGCCTAAGTCTACAATGGATAAGCTGGATGTAGACTGTTCATATCTGAAACCGAGCTCCACCTTGGTCAGGGCGTTTGATGGGTCAGTGAAGGAAGTTTTTGGAGAAGTGGAAATGCCGATGCAGGTAGGCCCTGAAGTATTTTATGTCGTCTTTCAAGTGATGGACATCAATTCATCCTACAGTTGCCTGCTAGGACGTCCCTGGATACATGCGGCTGGGGCAGTGCCATCCTCGCTCCATCAGAAACTCAAGTTTGTGGCTAGGGGAAAGCTGATAGTGATCTCCGGAGAGGAAGAAATATTGATAAATCGATCACCACCTGAACATTATGTGGAAGCAGCAGAAGAGTCCTTTGAGACTGCTTTCCAGGGATTGGAGATTTCAAACGCTGTCTTCGTCGAAGGGGAGCCTCGGTGGAAGCCTAAGTGGTCCAGGGCTGACATGATGACTGCAAAGGTGATGCTGGGACATGGGTATCAGATTGGTAAGGGCTTAGGAAAAGCTGCTCAAGGAATTGTAATGCCTATCCAGTTGAGGGGTAATATTGAGAGGTTCGGTGTTGGGTACATCCCAAGTCTTGCTGATCGGGAGAGGCTGACATCTGACAGGAGGGAGAAATGGCTGGCCAAACTCAGAGGAAGGGCACCCAATCAGGAGAGAATAGTCATCGCTAATCTTAAGGACAACTTCCGGAGTGCTGGTATGCTGAACCCTGACCAGGTTAATATGGTTGAAGAAGGATCAAGCTCAAGTGGCCGTGCTGAAGGTCTGGTGCGCTGCTGTGCGGTTGGAGAGAAGCTGCAAAACTGGGAGATCATGGATTTCCCCGTATTTTCCAATTTAAAGTAATTATCATTGTAATGCAGATCCCTCGGCTCTGCCCAAGGCCTTGGGATATTTCATTCGGGCACACATGTTTTCGTCGAAAATCATCAATCAATAAAGTGTTATTTTGAATTTTCAATAAAATTTCTGTCTTCATCTTTTATCTGTGTTGCTTTTTCTTTGTTTTTATTCGCCGCTCCATTCTAATGCAGATCGAAAATAAACTCTGAAAATAATAATGCCCATAACTCATACTGTGATTTTGATTACCCGGTTAATCAAGCCGAGGAAGACGTTGAGAATGATTGGGATACTCCTCCAGAAATCATGAGAATGGTAGAACAAGAAGAAAAGGTCATCGAACCCCATGAGGAGTCTACAGAAATGGTCAATTTGGGTACTGAGGAAGACAGAAAAGAGATCAAGGTTGGTACCGCAATGGAGGATAAAGAGCGCAAAAAGTTGATTCAGCTCCTGTTCGACTACGCTGACGTATTCGCATGGACATATCGGGACATGCCAGGGTTGAGCACAGATATTGTTGAACATAAATTGCCAGTGAAATCAGAGTGTCCCCCTGTGAAACAGAAGTTAAGGCGGATGAAGCCTGAAATGTCTTTGAAAATCAGGGATGAGGTCAAGAAACAGTTTGATGCAGGGTTCTTAGCTGTGGCAAAATATCCTGAGTGGGTAGCAAACATTGTCCCAGTCCCTAAGAAAGATGGGAAGGTCCGAATGTGTGTCGACTACCGTGACTTGAACAGAGCAAGCCCTAAAGATGACTTCCCTCTACCCCATATTGACGTTTTGGTGGACAGTACTGCTCAGCATTCGATGTTCTCCTTCATGGATGGATATTCAGGCTATAACCAGATCAAAATGGCTCCGGAGGATATGGAGAAAACCACCTTCATAACCCTTTGGGGAACTTTCTGTTACAAAGGTCATGCCTTTCGGGTTGAGGAATGCCGGGGCAACCTACCAAAGAGCGATGGTAACCCTATTCCATGACATGATGCATAAGGAGATCGAAGTCTATGTGGATGACATGATTGCTAAATCAAAGACTGATGAAGAGCACGTGGTTAACCTGCAGAAGCTGTTCGAGCGTCTCAGAAAGTACAAACTTAGGTTGAACCCCGCTAAGTGCACCTTTGGGGTTAGGTCAGGGAAGCTGTTAGGGTTTCATTGTCAGCCAGAAGGGGATTGAGGTAGACCCGGACAAGGTACGAGCAATCCTGGAGATGCCAGCACCTAAGACAGAGAAAGAAGTTCGTGGTTTCCTGGGAAGACTAAACTACATCTCTCGATTCATCTTCCAGTTGACTGCGACTTGCGAACCAATTTTCAAACTGCTGTGCAAAAACCAAGAGATGAAGTGGAATGATAAATGTCAAGAAGCATTTGAGAAAATCAAGGCGTATCTTCAAAGTCCACCCGTCCTAATGCCACCTGTGTCTGGCAGGCCCCTCATCCTATACCTCACGGTGCTAGACAATTCTATGGGCTGCGTGCTGGGGCAACACGATGAGTCAGGAAAGAAAGAACACAGCGATCTACTACATAAGCAAGAAGTTCACAGACTGTGAGGCGAGGTATTCATCATTGGAGAAGACTTGTTGTGCTCTAGCCTGGGCTGCGCATCGACTGAGACAATATATGCTGAGTCACACTACCTGGTTGGTGTCCAAAATGGACCCAATCAAGTACATATTTGAAAAACCCGCGCTCACAGGTAGAATTGCTCGTTGGCAAATGCTTCTGTCAGAGTATGACCTCGTGTACGTAACCCAGAAGGCGATTAAAGGTAGCGCACTGGCAGACTACCTGGCACATCAACCGGTTGAGGATTACCAATCAATGAAATGTGAGTTCCCAGATGAGGACATTATGGCATTATTTGACGCAGGGAAGTCTCAAGATGATGAAAGGTGGAGAATGTTGTTTGACGGTGCCTCTAACATGTGGGGGCACGGAATCGGAGCAGTGCTGATCTCCCCAGACAACCGCTTTATACCAGTCACCGCTAGACTAAGCTTCTATGTCACAAACAATATTGCAGAGTATGAAGCGTGTATCTTGGGTATCCAGGCAGCTCTCGATTGGAAAGTCAAGAGGCTCGACGTATACGGAGATTCAGCTCTAGTTGTCCATCAAGTAAAAGGAGACTGGGAAACAAGAAATTCTGATTTGATTCCTTACCGTGACTACATTCAAGAATTAATCAAGCCCTTTGAGGAAATCACTTTCCAACACATACCCCGCAGCGAGAATCAGTTGGCCGATGCCTTGGCAACTTTGTCCTCTATGTTCAACGTCAGCTGTGACAAAAGTCTGACGACTGTCAGAATCCAGCACAGAGAACAGCCTGCTTATCACTACTGTATGGCAGTCGAAGAGGGATCAGATAGTAAGCCTTGGTACCATGACATCAAGCAGTATATCACAAACAGAGAGTATCCTCCCGGAGCTACAGAGAATGACAAGAGAACCCTCAGGAGGCTGTCAACAGGTTTCTTCTTGAGTGGAGACGTCCTTTACAAGAGAAACCATGACTTGGTACTCCTCAGGTGTGTAACAGGAGAAGAGTCAGTAAAGATTATGCGAGATGTTCATGAAGGCTCATTTGGGGTTCATTCCAACGGGCACGCAATGGCTAGAAAAATCTTGAGAGCTGGATACTACTGGTTGCAGATGGAATCAGACTGTTACAGTTTTGTGAGAAGATGCCATAAATGCCAAATCTATGCAGATCACACCCATGTACCTCCAACTTCTCTGAATGTTTTGAGCGCACCATGGCCATTCTCAATGTGGGGCATGGACATCATTGGTCCCATTGAACCCAAAGCTTCCAATGGTCACCGTTTCATCCTGGTTGCTATTGACTACTTCACTAAGTGGGTGGAAGCTGCCTCTTATCCCAATGTAACGAGCTCAGTGATTGCTAAGTTCATCAAGAAAGACTTGGTTTGCCGCTACGGCCTTCGAAACAAGATTATCACAGACAACGGTAGTAATTTGAACAGCAGGATAATGAAAGACTTGTGTAAAGACTTCAAGATACAGCATCACAACTCTTCTCCCTACCGTCCAAAGATGAACGGGGCAGTTGAGGCAGCCAACAAGAACATCAAGCGGATAATACAGAAGATGGTCGTGACCTATAATGATTGGCATGAGATGCTCCCCTTTGCCCTGCATGGTTACAGAACCTCAGTACGCACCTCAACAGGGGCAACCCCCTACTCACTGGTTTACGGGTCAGAGGCAGTCCTCCCCATTGAGGTTGAAATACCATCCCTGCGGGTGTTAATGGAGACAAAACTTGACGAAGCAGAATGGGTTCGGTCTCGTCTTGACCAGTTGAATCTCATTGATGAAAAACGAGTGGCCGCAATGTGTCATGGACAGTTGTACCAACAGAGGATGATGAGGGCTTTTGACAAGAAAGTCCGTCCTCGTGAATTCCAAGAAGGAGATCTTGTGCTCAAGCAGGTCTTGCCGATTCAGACCGACTCTAGGGGGCAAATGGGCTCCCAAATATGAAGGACCTTATGTGGTGAAGAAGGCATTCTCAGGGAGGAGCTTTAATTCTGGCAAACATGGACGGAGATGAGATCCCAAATCCAGTGAACTCAGATGTGGTCAAGAAGTATTATGCCTAGAAAAATAGACGAAAAAAGAGAAAGATAAGCCAAGGAAAATCAGCTCGCTAGGTTGAAAACCCGCAAAGGGCGACCTAGGCAAAATCAGAGCGGCCCGGTGGATTGAAAACCCGCAAAGGGCGATCCAGGCAAAAATTAGGGCCAGAAAACTTGGGCTTGAGAAAAGAAAAAGGCAATCAGCGCTCCAAAGGTTCTGATAAGGGGGTGATCAGTATTATGAGTATGGACGGTGGGCACCGTTACTTCAGAGACGAAATCACGAGATTTGTTCCTTTTTTCTTGTATTTCTTAGGTTAAAAGAAAGATTGCAATGTACTTTCGATTGGCGTGACTTTCCGCACGTCCAATTTCTATATCAATGAAAGTCCAACTTTTCTTTCATATGTGTGCTTTTCGTGTCTCTGCTTTCATCTATTCAGTTTCTTTCAAAATAATAACTTTTATGATTGATGAAATCGAATTGCAAAACATGTGCACATTCAGAGCATTACAGGATCATTGCGAAATCTTTGAAAAAATACAGAAAGAAGCTGATTTCCCAAGTGAATAAAATTGCGAAAAAAAACAGTCGTGACGAACCAGTGTGCAATCCTCGCGGGATCATCGTCCTGGAACAGCCTCCGTCCGGCAGATCGATTTAACCAGCAAAAAAAAGAGTGCCAACAAAAAAACAAATAAGCAGAAAAAAGAAAGCTGCTTAAAGAAAACAAACAGAGTAAACAAAAACAAATAAGCAGAAAAAGAAAGCTGCTTAAAGAAACAAACAGAATAAACAAAAGTAAAAGTTACAGGAGACGGAACATAAAAAGAACACAACGTCTTCATATCATTCATCATTCTCATATCATCCATACCATTCGTCACTCCATGGCATCGAACGGTAGTGCATTACACTTTCAAATGCCCAAAATCAATCATTGCATTCATGTGCACCCAAATATCCAAGTGCATGCATTTCATGCACCATCCAAGAGAGAAGTTACTTCGGACCAGAGAGTCCCAAAATCTCATTTTTAGAAAGTCACCACAACACAGAGTTAGTAAACTCCATCGACAGAGTTAGTAAACTCCATCAACACAGAGTTAGTAAACTCCATCAACAGAGTTAGTAAACTCCATCAACACAGAGTTAGTAAACTCCATCAACACAGAGTTAGTAAACTCCATCAATACAGAGTTAGTGAACTCCTTCCACAGATCACAACATCGTGTACGAGCGCGCGATGGATCCATCAGACTTCGTTAAGTCCTTCGGATTAGTTGTGTCAGCCTAAGGCATAGCGTAAATCCATTGATCAAATCAGTTCCGGACCTGATGTTGATCGGCCGCTCGAAAAGGCCACCCCCAAAGCTCGGACTCGACAAGAGTTCGTTAGAAGGTTTTTAGGCAACCTCCGAATTTCCAATTTACCGCTTTTTCCAATTTACCGCTTTTTCCAATTTACCGCTTTTCCCAATTTACTGCTTTCCCGTTAATGCGACAAGTGTTAACCCCCCTTCCTCAAAAGGAAGATAACAAAAGAAAATTTGAGCTTTTCTGGAGCGGACAAAATTAGTATTATTTCTATATCTTTATTTCCATTTCACTAACAAATATGAAAAGGCCAATTCATATTTCTTGGCGAAATGTGAAATAAAGAGGGGCAGCTGTAATACCCCAATTTTGTCCGCCAAATTGAAAAATTGTATTTTTGTGAATGCCCAATTTTAATGGGTATTTTTCTTGTTTTTCAAGAATCCCAAAAATCTTATCGCTTCGCATATCGTTCTAAATGCGGGTGTATTTGGCACTCTCGTGCAACGGTTTTGTTTGGCGCTCGTTGTTTTCAAAAAAAGAGTCCAAAAAAATAATAAAAAATAAATAACGCGAGCGCGCATTTCGTTTCGAGTCGTGTGAGTAATTGCGTCGATGCGCGTTTATTTTCACCGCTTTCCTTTTAGAGAAGTGAGAATGGAATGAAATCGGTTTTAAAAACGTGCGCGCATGTGTATTCAAATCGCGTACGTGTTCCTAGTCTTAAGGCGAATGCGCGTTTCGTTCCGAGTCGTGCGAGTCGTCGCATCGGTGCGCGTTGTTT
The DNA here is from genome assembly GCA_039519185.1 of Astragalus membranaceus. Classification (NCBI taxonomy): domain Eukaryota; kingdom Viridiplantae; phylum Streptophyta; class Magnoliopsida; order Fabales; family Fabaceae; genus Astragalus; species Astragalus membranaceus. The sequence continues at coordinate 8,170 of JAZGSX010000056.1, forward strand.
TTACCGCTTTTATTATCATAAAGAAAAATAAAAAATAATAATAATAAATGGTAATAGTAAAATAAAATGAATTTTTTTTTATTCAGCTGTCCCTTCTATTGGTTTTGTTACATATATAAACAAAAAAATTAAAAAAAAGCTAGAATAGTACAAAAAGAGTCAACTCTTTGTTACAAAAAAAATTTAATTGAAAAACAGCAAAAATAACAAAAGCAGGGCGCAGCCTGCTGGGGTTGCAACAAGATTGCAATTTGAGAATGGTGTTGGAGGTCCCTTCTCCTTGCCTCTTGGCTTTTTCCATTTTCAGCAAAAACACTGCTGCCATCCTTGCTGCTCCTCTCTGCTCCACTGCAACAGCAACAAGCTGGTCTCCTATGAGCTTTGATTCCCTGTTCAGCACCCACACCTACACCACAGAAACCCATTATAAATAGAGACACAGCAAGCACAGGGAGAGGAGGAGGGAAATAGATAGGTGCAACACAGTAATATACACATACAAAAAACTAAGAGAAGGCTTGCAGGAAACAAAATTTAGGGTCTCACACTCAGACCCTAACCCCAAAGCATCAAGATTTTCTGAAACAAAGTAAAGGTAGCATTGAGCAGCTTTCCTAGGTCAGTCACGTTTTTATTCATAAGCAAATGCTTTAGGTCCTTTCTTGTCTATCAATTTGAATATGGGTTGGACCAAAATGTAGATATGAGAATATTAATAGTTATAACCTTAAGCATGTTGTTTTCGTTACTTCCATCATTCATCAAATATGTTGTATGATATGTGCTATATGTTACAGGACAGTGTGCAAATAGTAAAAAAAAACAAGTCAGAAATAGGTTTAGAAGCAGAAATTATAGATAAAATTTGTTGGTAGTAGGTTCTGCATTTTAGGTTTCCAAAAGATAAAAAATAGGAGGGGAGTAAAAATCAGATTGCAGGAAAGGGGATTTTCTTTAAAAATCAGAAATCAGGAGAAATGTAGGAAAGGGGAATAGCTAAGAAACAGAAACAAAATGAAATAAAACAAAAAGGAAAGGAGTAAGACTTACCTCCGGCCGTCGTATACGGTGGCCGGCCGCCGCAAACCGCCGCCGTAGCACCGCCGTAGTCATCCCTTAGCCACCATCAGTCACCGAACCAGCACCACCCCCACAGTTCGGCCGTTCCCCTCTCCCTCTCTTCGTTAGCCGTCGCGCACCCTTTCCCCCTTCACAGCGACCACCGACCAAACCACCACCAACAGCCTCCTCTCCCTCCTCACCACCAACGCCCTTTCTCTCTCCTCACCACGAAAACCACCCCCTTCCCATCACCGTACACCAACCGACTGCAGCCAACCCCTCCCTACACCCTCGCGAATCATCAGACCCCTCCCACCATTTCACAGTCGCAACCACCATACCTAACCCTACACAGTCGCAATCGCCGCGCCCAACCGACGCCACCGCGAGTCAAAAAACCCCGCGGCCGTCGATCCGCAAGCCCTCCCTCCCGTGGCCGTCGGTTCGCAAAGTTCCCTTTCTCTCCGTGTCGTTTCTTCGCTGCCATCGTTATAGGAGAGAGAGAGAGGTTAGGATTTTGAGAGAATGGGAGGCGATGGTGAGAAGGAAGGATTGAAGGGCGAGGTTTGAGTGAGGGGACGGTGAGGGAGGAGATCGGAGCTAGGGGAGAGGGAGAGGGATTGCGTCGCGTGAAGAGAGGAAATTGAAAATTTTAGGTTTTGCTGATTTTGGGGTTGAGGCGCCGTGAGTAGAGAGAGCTAAATTTAGGGTTTCTATTTTAGGTTTAGGTATTTATAGTATGGACTTAAGGGCAGTTTGGTCTTTTCACTTTTTATTTTATTTTTTTCAGACTTCTAGCTGCACCCCGTTTTTACTTCGCACGCTACCCCCCCTGAAAGCCCATGATTTGTGGGCTGGCGTTTCTGAAAATGAACCGGGCTTACTATTTACACCCCAATCTTAATAATACAGCCTCCCTTTTATTTACACCCTTATTTTACTACTACGCCCCCTGCTTCCTTTTTTTAATTTCGTTTCTTTTGCGAACTTATTTTTACGAACCCTTGTTTTTTCCCCAAATAATAAATTTTCTTTTCCCTAAACGAACTTATTTTTTTTCTCAAACCTTTTTTTAAAAAACGATGGATAAATGTTTCCCCGAACAAAAATCAACCCAATTGTGAACTCCTTTCATCACGACGTTCTCTCCAATTAAAATCAACGAAAACACTTTTCAAAAACAAATCTTTTCAAACGTCGAAATCAAAACTAATCATCACTAATGACCACTCGCGCCGTTGCCGTTTGATTGTGGGTGACGATTTCATTCCTGTGGGAGCTAGTAGTGTGGCCACTCTAAACCGTTGTTGTTTGGTCCTCGCAAACGCTCTCCTTCAATTGCGAAAACCTTTTCAATGCTCAAAATAAAAGCCGATTATCATTAATCATCACTCGCGCTGTTGCCGTTTGGTCGTTAATGATGATTCATTTTCATAAGAGTTAGTAGTGCGACCACTCTAAACCGTTGTTGTTTGGTCACTGCGAACGCTCAACCCCTTTTCGAAAAACTCCAAAAAGATTAAAAAGCAAAACCTTTTTCAAAAACAAGAACTACGTAGCTTTGAATTCTCCATCGCACCGGGAGATACGTAGGAGCGGGCCATGTCCCGTCAAGCACTTCTTTCTAAAAACCCTTTTTCCTCCTTTCTCGCCAAAAATAAAATTTTCATTAAGTCTTTTCATTCTCTCTTCGAAAAAGGGCAAATTTAAGTATTTTCCAAATCAGCACTTAAAACCACACGTTTAATTAAAGGTTCCCTTTCGATAGAAAGGAGATGTGGGGTGCTAATACCTTCCCCATGCCTAACCGACCCCCGAACCCAAATCTTCCGGTTTTCCAAAAGGCCATCCGCTTTCCAAAAAGGTTTTTCTTCGATATTTTCCTTATAAAAAATATTGGTGGCGACTTCATTGTTTTTTTAAAAAAGTTGTAAACGAAGAAAGATTCCCTCGGGGACTTTTTCGGGCGCAACAATGGGTAAGTTAGGTAAGTCTAGTGGTAAGGGTGACTCCACTAAGAAAAATTCTGATTCTAGTAAAAAGAAGGACAAATCTAAGGTACAATGCTATAGAAGTGATAAATATGGGCATTATGCTACTGAATGCCCTACTAGAAAGGATTCTAAGCCTAAGAAAACTGAAACTGAAGCCAATATGGCTAAAGAAGATTCTGATTCAGAATCTGAACATGTAGGCTTTAGTATGATAACTGATGAGTTAGGAGAAACCGAACCTAGGGAGGATTTTGTTGTAACTAACCTAGACTTAAAGGAAAACAGTGACTGTGTAGTCCTGTCAGTTACTACAAGTGATGGAAAAACCATCATTGAAATTTGGTATCTAGATTCAGGGTGTTCAAATCACATGACTGGAAACAAAGAGTGGTTAGTTGACTTTGATTCTAGTAGAAAAACAACTATAAAGTGTGCTAGCAATAAGGCTATAACTGCTGAAGGAATAGGAAACATAAGATTTACAAAAGAAAATGGACAAGTAATTTTGATAAAATATGTTTTCTATGTTCCTAGGATCAGCTGTAACCTTATCAGTCTAGGACAGCTTATAGAGAAGGGTTTTTTAGTAGTAATGAAGGATCTAAAACTAAAGTTGTATGATGTTAAAGACAAATTAGTTTTAACAACACCTTTAGCCACCAATAGAACCTTCAAACCCAGCATTAGTATCACAAAGACAGATTGTCTAAGTGCCACAGCCAGTTTTGAAGGTATGTTATGGCATAAAAGGTTTGGGCATTTAAACTTCAAAGGCCTAAGTAACCTAAGTACTAAAGGGTTAGTAGAAGGGTTACCTAAAGTTGAAGTTACTAAAGAGACATGTACTACTTGCCTAGTGGGTAAGCAACCTAGAAAGAAGTTTAATAAGGAAATGAAACATTTCTCTAAGGATATTCTGCATGTTGTATATTCTGACCTATGTGGACCACTTGATGTACCCTCTATTAGGGGAAATAAATACTTTGACTTTTGTAGATGAATTTTCATGGAAAATCTGGCTATATCTACTTAAGACTAAAGGAGAAGCCTATGGTGTTTTTAAGGAGTTTAAGACAATGGCAGAAACTCAAAGTGGTAAGAAACTTAAGGTCTTAAGGACTGGTGGTGGTGGTGAGTACACCTCAAAAGATTTTGAGGAATACTGCACCACTCAAGGTATAATACATGAGGTAACGTCACCCTATACTCCTCAGCATAATGGTATTGCTGAAAGGAGGAATAGGACAATACTTGATATGTCTAGGAGCATGATCAAATCAAATGGGCTGCCTAAAAGGCTATGGGCAGAAGCTGTCCATACAACTGTCTATATCCTAAATAGGTGCTCTACTAAAGGTTTGGAAGACAAGGTACCAGAACATGTCTGGTGTGGTGACAAGCCTAAGGTTTCTCACTTAAGGGTATTTGGCTCACTTGCATATAGCCATATACCTGATGGTAAGAGAAAGAAGTTAGAGGAAAAGAGCAGGCCCTTAATCCTTGTTGGATATCGTCCTACAGGTGCTTATAGGCTGCTAGATCCTAAAACTGACAAGATTGAGATATCTAGGGATGTGTTTGTGCTTGAAGACAAGCAATGGGACTAGGACAAAGCTGAACTAGTAAGTTTAGTGGACTCTACAATCCTAGAGGAGGTCTTAGACACTGAACCTAATCCTAATGGTGATAGTTCTGATGAAGAGGATCCTATAATACCCAATGAGGATCAGAATCCTCAAGAAGAGGAAGAGGACAATGCTGAAACAAAACCTAAACCTACTGTTCAGGCCCTGCCTAGAACACAAAGGTTGAGACATCCTCCTAGGAGGCTTGCAGATTATGATATTGCCATAGATAGTGAAGTGAATGAGCATGGTGACCTCATCCACTATGCTATGATCGCTGATACTGAACCAGTGGACTTTAAGGAGGCTTTAAAGGATAAAAACTGGAAAAATGCTATGATAGAGGAGCTGGCCTCTATTGAGAAAAATAAGACCTGGTCTTTGACAGTCTTGCCTAAAGGAAAGAAGGCAATAAGTGTTAAATGGGTCTTTAAGCTCAAGTTGGATCCCAGTGGCAAAATAATCAAGCATAAAGCAAGACTTGTTGCTAGAGGGTTCCAACAAAAGCAAGGGATAGATTATGAGGAAGTGTTCTCTCCTGTGGCCAGGCATGAGACCATTAGATTGGTCGCCTTGGCCTGCAGTAAGAAATGGGACTTACATCATTTAGATGTTAAGTCTGCCTTTTTGAATGGACCCTTGGAAAAGACTGTTTTTATCTCACAGCCACTTGGCTTTGAGATAAAAGGAAAAGAAAATCTTGTTTGCCATTTACACAAGGCTTTGTATGGGCTGAAACAGGCTCCAAGAGCCTGGAACAAAAGAATAGACACATTTTTTGTGGAAAGTGGTTTCACAAAATGCACCAATGAGTTTGGTGTATATGTGAAAGGCACTATGGATACTGATTTGTTACTAATTTGTTTATATGTTGATGATCTTTTGGTAACAGGTTGCTGTCCTATGGAGATTAACAAGTTCAAAGCCTCTATGAAAAGTGAATTTGAGATGACAGACATGGGAAGACTATCCTACTTCCTAGGATTAGAATTCCTAAGGGTGCCAGAAGGTCTAATCCTACATCAAACAAAATATGCTAAGGAATTACTCACCAGATTTGAAATGGCAGAATGCAATTCTGCCCTCTATTCAGCAGAAGGGTTTCTGTGCAAAAAGGAGGGTGAAAAAGGCTCTAAAGTGGACCCTACATTTTTCAGGCAGATTGTAGGTTCACTAAGATATCTGTGCCACAGCAGGCCTGATATCTTGTTTGCTACTGGGATGATTTGCAGGTTCATGAATGAACCATTGGAGATACACCTTAATGTTTCTAAGAGGGTCATTAGGTACATTAAGGGCACTTTGAATTATGGCTTGTTCTTTCCTAAAGGCATTGATCTAGGAAAGTTTGAGCTACTGGGGTACTCTGACAGTGATTGGTGTGGAGATCACATAGATAGAAGGAGTACTTCAGGTCTTTTGTTCAAGTTTCAAGGCATATCTGTTTCATGGATTTCTAAAAAGCAACAAATAGTTGCTTTTTCCTCCTGTGAAGCAGAGTATGTCTCTGCATGCAGTGCTGCCACACAGGCAGCATGGCTGGAAGCATTGCTAAAGGAGCTAAAGGTGGAACTTACTCAATCTCCTACACTCCTAATTGACAACAAATCTGCCTTATGTCTTGCTAAGAATCCTATGGGGCATGGAAGGACGAAACATATTGAGACAATGTACCATTACCTTAGAGATCAGGTTACTAATGGTAATTTGGTTGTAGATTACTGCCCAACCAAAGAACAGCTTGTTGATGTGTTTACCAAGGCTCTAAAAGGTGAGATGTTTACTAGGCTGAGAAGGGAAATTGGCCTGCTTCCCTTCAAGTCTTAAAGAAAGCAACCATGTCTAAAAGTTATTCCTAAGAACTCGTCTTAGGAGATTGTTTTGAGTGCTATACCAGAGGCATGTCCTGGATTTCTAATTTCCTTCTTACCCTAGAATTAACCTAAGTGTTTTTTAGGTTTTGTATTAAGGGAGAATATTGGTTTTTAATAAAAAACCTAAAATACCCTCTGGATTTGGTAACAGCTATATAATACAAACAGATAGCTGTTACCCCAGCAGTCCAAAAACAGATTCTGTTATCTGTTTAATTAGTTACAATTAGTTAAAGTCAGTTACAATCTATGTAACCAACTCTAACAAACCCTTAGAAGGGTCTTTTATTTTGTATAAATAAACCTATAAGCTAGGGGTGTTCAAAACCGAACCAAACCAATAGAAAACCGCAAACCGAAACAAACTGAAAACAACAGAAAACCGATTTCTATTGGTTCTGTTCGGTTTTTTTACTACTAAACCGAGCAGTTCGGTTCGGTTCTCGGTTCTTATTTCAGCAACTGAACCAAACCAAACCAAACCAAACCAAACCGCTAAAATAGGTACAGTTTTTTTTGTTATAATTATACCTATTAAGTACTAACCCAACCCCAACGTAGCGCACAGCCCAAATCCGAAAATAGAAACATTCTCATCTCACGCTCAACCCTATCATCTCAATTCTCACGCTCACGACTCTCTCAGTTCTCACAGTCGCAGTCACGCTCAACCCCAAAAGGGATCGTGATGCAGAGCATGATGATGAATGGGAGAGGGGACGATCATCAAGGACTCACAGCAAATCACGTTTATTGATTTGTGTTACCTATCTGATGATTGCATATTTCTCCAGCATATTTCTCCTATTGTGCATTGGGACATAGGCTACGAACGTGTCGATGACGTCTTCAGCGACGTGGGCGACGTCTCTGATCTGATTCAGGACTGTTTGTTGGATCTCTTTGATGTTGCTGTTAGAGGAGGTTTTGAGGTAAACGTTGATGAGTTGGAGTTGGAGCTGATTGAATTTGGAAAAGGAGCTGATTTTTCTTTGCTTCCTTCGTCAACAATAAAGTTGAATTGCACCTTCCACATATTTGCCAGGTGATTGATCAATATTTTCCTTTTTCTAATGTTTTCTACTTTTCCTGTTTTCCTACAACTTTATGATTTTGTTTTGCTAATTTCATCTAAGCTATTGACTGACTAGATTTATACCTGTTATGGTAATAAGTAAAAGGCCCCAGCAATATTTACACCCCCTGCAAGGCCCAATAACGAACCAGCCCATAGCCAGAAAATCTAGCCCAGTCGACCAACGGCTCAGATAACTCGGCGAGATCTGACGGCTCAAGATCGTCAGAACATACATCACACAAACTCTATAAATACCACCTTCAATACTCATAAATGTAAGTAATTTTTCTCCAACCACCACATATTTACTCAAACACTGACTTGAGCTTCGGAGTGTTATTGCAGGTACAACACCGCCCCGTCAAGATCGAACAAAGACCACCATCTCAAGATCGAACAAGGCCGTCACTTTAAGATCGCCACATTATCAAGGATAAAACACCTACTAACTACTTCGATCGTATCATAAAGCTCGTAAGTACAGTACTGAACATTGGCGACCACAGTGGGAGGTCCAAAGACTCTAATTCCTCTCTCATTTCCTTGATACTCAATGGCACCTAAACTCCGTTCAAAACCGACCAGTTTTGTTGTCGGACCCATTTTTGAACCGGTCATACCCGGACTTCAGCCTCAACAAACTCTTGAAGGTCATGTTCAAAGCTTGACCAATTCCACCCAAGCACGTCTTCAATGCCCCAATCCAAACCTTGCCCAAGTACAAGTGAGCCCTAGCGGGACCGATTTACCACCTCCCCCTCCGTTACGTCCGGCCCTAACCGATGCTGTTCAACAGCTCGTCCAATTGCTGGCCAGACAGGAGGTAGTAAACCAAGAAAGAAGCACCCGCTTCACTGGCCTCGAGGCCGAGGTAGCAAGGCTCCAGGCACGAGATATTCCGGACCAGGAATCACCAGAACCGAACTCCCTTTTAAGAAGAAATCTGATTCTAAATAGACATCGATCTCCACCAAGGAGAATGCTCTATCATCGGTCTCCCCCCCCCCCCCCCCCCGCCGTCATCGAGGGAATGGTTCCCGTTCTCCTCCAGCTCGACAGATAGACGATCTCGAAGATCCTCATAATTATCCTGGCCATCACCGAGGGAATGGTTTCCGTTCTCCTCCGGCTCGACAATTAGACGATCTTGAAGATCCACATAATTATCCTCGCCATCACCGAGGGAATGGTTCCCGTTCTCCTCCGGCTCGTCAGTATAACGACCTGGAAGATTCAGCAAATTATCACCGCCCTCGTTCATTTTTGGCATCTACGTCACCACATCGACGGTCAAGAATCCGGGAAAACGACTATCCCGATCATCATCACCTGACTCAGGCTCAACCACAGCCATTGCTAACCAAGCGCAAAGGCCCGTTCACAACAAGCATCGACAACTACAGAATTCCGAGGTATCTCGAAAAACCTCCTGGAGGTCTGAAAATATATGATGGAATCTTTCCATTAACGCTCGACAAAGTGGCATCAGAATGGTTCAGGACTTTAAGATCAAACACTATCTCCTCTTGGGACCAATTAGCAAAGCTCTTTTCAATACACTTTGCCCATTCCAAAAGTAAACCCAAAAACAAAAATGTATTAATGTCCGTAATACAGAGGGAGAACGAGCCCCTCAGAGAATATGTAGAAAGATTCAACTCTGAAGCTCTCCAAGTTTGAGAACTGGACGACGCTTTCTGAATTTTCTTCATGGCGTAGGGCCTACTTCCTGGAAGTCCTTTCAAAAAACATATCAACACTTGGGAACCAAGCACCCTGCAGGAGTTCCTCCCAGCTATCCCAGTGTTTTATCAACGAAGAAGAGAACGCCAAGATCGGGAAAATGTCATCACAACCTGAACCATCAAGACCTCGCCAGGAAAAAGACAACAGAGGAAACGATAACCGAGGAAACAGGGATCCCCGACCTCCTCGGAATCGTCACCAGGTCTATACAGAACTCAACGTCTCAAACGCCCAATTGTTGGGAGAATGTTGGAACGTCGAGTTCAAAGACGCCAGAACACCCAAACCTCTGCCTCACCGACCTGGGCAAAAGACTAACAAATACTGCAGATACCACAGAAGCAATGGTCATGACACGAACCACTGCAATGCTTTAAAGGGCGACATTGAAGACTTGATCAAACGAGGAAAATTGTCCGGTTATGTCAAAAAGCCCGGAGCACCCACCGGGGAGGTTAAAGAAGAGCGAGAAGATGAGGTGCAAAGAAAAAGGGGTAAGCAGAAAGCCAATTCTGATGATGAAGAGCAAGATTATAGAAGGTCGAAAGCTCACTCAGTCATAATGATGATCACAGGAGGATTTGAGCATGAAGGATCCGGAAAATCAATGAAACGAAAGTGGAAAGACTTATTGAACGTAGCTTCAACATCGGCACCCCCATTCACTTCACATCGACCTCCATTATCTTTCGGTGACTAAGATCTTATGGACGGGAAACCCAACAAACACGTCCCCCTCATAGTCTCAGCAATCATAGCCAACAAAGAAGTAAGGAGAATCTTGGTAGACCAAGGGAGCTCGTCTGACATCCTTTTTGTCGATCTTATCAACAAAATGGGGATCGACAGGGAAGATCTCACTCCATACACAGGAACGGCCCTATCCGGATTCAACGGGTCCCAGACCAAACCACTCGGCCATTTGGAACTCAGGGTCTCCTATGGAACTGTGCCAATGGTAAGAACTATCAAGACAAAATTCCTGATCCTACCTTGCGAGTCCATCTACAATGCTATCATTGGAAGATCGACCTTGGGCAGGCTCGGAGCAGTGACGTCTATCACGCACTTAAAAATGAAATCCCACTCTCTCTGCAATAAAGTGATCACATTAAACTCCGATCTGGAATCTGCTTCCAGATGCTTCTTCTTATGGTCCAAAACAGAGCAAAAAGCGTTAGAACAAGAAGGGATTCCCACTCTGTAACAGCCCAATTAATTGAGTTAATTATTTTGTTAAGTGATTTAATTATTTAATTGATTTAATTGTGTCAATAATTAATTTATTTAGTTAAATATCTAGGATTTGCGTTTTGAGAAAAATAAGTGAAATAATAAAATATATGTATGCTTGTGTATGTGAGCTTTATTAGTAATTGGAACGAATGAAAATAAGAGGATTAGAGGAGAGGGCCTCGTGTGGGTTAAAAATAATAAAATTAGAGGTGTAGTGTTAAGCCCTTGATTAATTCGAATTAGCCCAATAGAAGCCGTGATCCAAGCATACTTAAGCTAGAAAATTAAGGTGTAGCTCATTTTCCAATCCTATTATTTTCAGTAATATTACATGTATATGTCTCGTAGTATTTATTGTGGTATTCTAGTATATGTTCAATTTGTAAATGATATATTAGTGTATCATGTGATTAGTAGTTAGATAATAGTTATAAAATAGGATAAAAAAAAAGAGTCATAGCATGAAATGGCTAGCATTATGCTGAACCGTGTTTTGTTTCAAACGTGCACGGGGAAGCTCCTCTAGTCGTAATTGGGTTCCTCAAACGTGTTCTTTCCTTCACGTCAAATACCCTTAAAATTCCAAGCTTATTCCTTCCCTTCAATTATAATAAGTCATTTCACCACCTTTTATTCTTTCCACCTCTTTGATTTCGTTGCCGCACATTACTTCAATCTACTGGTCATGTCAATTTGGAAAGCAAGCCTCCAATAAGAATTGAGTATTATCTCTTTATTCATAGTCTATGCACTTTGATTGAAAATGTCCGCCTACGATTCACGGTTAGAAGTAATGATTTGCGATTCACCAACGTGTAAGGTCTTTTTGAAATAAATTTTGATGAGTAAGACATGCAAGTGGAGCTCATTTTATGGAAGACAAATTACGTAACCAATTTTTGAAGTTCACTATTCTCGTTAGCTCAATGAATACGTCGACGTCAGTTATCTCTCAGATCCGCGCTTTGCACGAGCTTTTCAAACCCAGGTAAGGGTGGGTCTCATCTTCTCTATAATAGGGTTTTATGATGGGGACTAAGGGTAGGCTCTATGTATGCCGTTTTATGTATTTCTAGTGATTATTGATGAACCCTAGGCAGATGATAACTTGTTGAGGAATTGTGATTTGCGTGCTAAGTGCTTGAATACTCGTTGATGGTATTGTGATTGATAATGATTTGGGATGAATAAGACAATTCGATGTTCATATTGTTGAATTGAACCTTGATGATGGAATTTGGTGTTTTAATATGTTGATGTGATCATATATGTGATTTTTGATGTTTGGTGGATGATTTTTGATGATACTATATGTGTTGCTTCTGGATGTCTAAGTTGTGTCTTAGGCGCCCAGTGCCTGGGCGCCATTTTTCAGGATGTTCCCGGTTTTTATTGAAAACTGTTTTCGCTATATCTTTTGACTCGGGGGTCTGTTTTAAGTGTTTCAAAAAGCGTTGTGAAGCCTTTTCAGTTGTCTATCTGTGTGTTCCATTTTTAAAAATAAAAACTTATTATTTCAGAAGGTTGCTGGGCGCCCCAAGTGGCTGTTCCCGGTGGTTGTTGCTGTGACATTGAAAAATCGTTTTGGTGTCTTTAAAAATCCTCTTTTGCGTATAATCAGTGGTTTTAGCGTCCAAGTGTCAAAAGTGATGATTTTGACGATGATGCCCTTAGTGGCTAGTTAAATGACGTTTTGCCCTTAGTGGCCAATATTATTGATGATGATGCCCTTAGTGGCTAGTTAAATGACCTTTTTGCCCTTAGTGGCCAATGTTGTTGATAATGATGTGTAAATGACGATGATGCCCTTGGTGGCTAGTAAATGACGTTTTTGCCCTCAGTGGCTATTGTTTGAATTGATGATGTTTATGAATAAGTGACGATGAAAATAAGTGACGTTGAGGCCCAAAAAGGCTAAGCGACGATAAAGCCCAAAAGGCTAAGTGACGATAAGGCCCGAAAGGCTAAGTGACGTTGTTGTGTGTAATTATGACTCGACAGGTGCTGTGCCTCTTATTTGGCAAATTGGTAAGTGACGGGTCACATAGTTGACTGTGATTGTGTGTTTGTGCGTGGTGCATGTCATAGTGTCTCATGCCTCCCATATGCATAAACCCAGTGACGTTTGAGGCCCAAAAGGCTAAGTGACGATGAGGCCCAAAAGGCTAAGCGACGTTTGTGAAAAGGTACCTCATGCATATGCCCGCGAGTGGGTTGCATTTCATACTCCTGCATGACATTGTGACAACTCGTTGTGCCGAGTAACTTGATGATGAGATTGACTGTTTACCCTTGCTGATGGAATTGACTGTTTTATCCTTGATGATTGACTTGATGTTTCGTGGTGTGGTAGATATAGTGTCAAAACTCTAGCTTAGTGCTCATCATATGCTTTATTATATGGTTAGATGAACTCACCCCTTCTGTTTGAATGTTACCCCTATGCGGTAACGTGCAGGTGAGCACAAGTGAAGGCTTAGGAACCTTCGCTAACTGAGTCGGGTCGTCTGCTCTGATATGTAACACTTGGGGGAAATAGAACGTTGTTTTAGTTTATTCAAGACTGTGTATAATTGTTGGACTTTCCGCTGTGAAGTTGTATTTTAATTGACAATGACGTTTTGAAAGTATTATAAGACTGTTTTCGAAAAGCGAGTAATTTGGCGTGTGATGTTTAACGAAGTAAGTGTGACATCCCTTGTGGTGTAATTAAAAATTTGAAACTCTGATTTTACAAACAACTTAGCGGGTAGAAAAGGGGTGTTACATTAGTGGTATCAGAGCAATGGTTGGTCCGTCCGGCCAAGTCGTAGAGTCGTTGTGTCGGTTAACGACCAACTGTTGTCTTTTAGTCTTGACAATTGGTTGTGTTGTATTAATGTTCCTGCAGGTACAAGTAATCGGAACCTGCTGATGGTAAGTGGACTAGTGGGGGGATGCCCCTGCTGGCATTGTGTGCTGTTATTATTTAAACGCGGATGTCGTTTTAGTATTGTTGTCGTGCTGTTGCCGTAGACTATTGTTGCTGCTAAGTTTTGCTGTGCTGTTTTGATTTAAAATCATTGTTGCTGTTTTGCAGTTACTATTTAACTGCTGTGCCGTTTGTTTAATGTTGCTTGGTGTGTTACTGAGAAATTGTTTGTTTGTTGTTGTAAATTAAGTTACTGTTGCGCTGGAAATTAATTACTGTGGTGTTCTATCGTTGACAATTAAGTGTTGTTGATGTTTTGATTTAAAAACCGTAGCTGCCGTTACTGTTTAATTGCTGTAAACCGAAATTATTGTCACTGTCGCTGTTCTACTATTGCGATTAGATGTTGTTGTTATGGAAATCGAAGGGGAATAAAATTTATTTTTGACTTAGGATTTTAAATGAAGAAAGCGTGGGTGTTGAAGTTTGTCGGATTGGAAAAATGATTTTTCTAGTTAGTTTTACTTGAAAAAGAGTAATGACTTGTTGTCGTGTCGATTTTAAAAAAAAAACCTTGTCAAAAAAAAACGATTTGATGACGATTTTGAAACTAGTAATGGGTTTCTTTGGGAGCAAAAATGTATTAGTATGTATTAGTATGTATGATAATTGGCGTGCTCTATGTATTGTTTGACTTATAGGAAATATTGATTCGAGAGATTGGTCTTGCTTGTGACTAATGTTATTAGTTATATAAATGTATTGAGTTAATAGGATGAACTAAAATTAATTGACATGCCCGGGATTCCACCGGAGGTCGCCTGCCACCGGCTCTCGATCAACCCAAGAGCAAAGTGGGTCGCCCAAAGGAAGCGAACTCAAAGCAGTGAGAAAGCCATCGCTGCTTCAAGAGCGGTTGACGATCTCATCAAGGCGAACTTCATTTCTGAGGTCAAATATACGACTTGGCTATCGAACCCGGTACTGGTAAAGAAGAGCAGCGGGAAATGGCGCATGTGCGTAGACTACACCGATCTCATTAAAGCTTGCCCAAAAGATGCTTTTCCTGTCCCCAACATTGATCGACTCGTCGACAATGCTTTAGGTTTTCGTTTGTTATCTTTTATGGAAGCATATTCCGACTATAATCAAATCGCCATGTTCCCATCCGATCAAGAGAAAACTGCTTTCATGACCGATCAAGGTAACTTCGCTTACCGAGTCATGCCTTTTGGGTTAAAAAACGTCGGAGCCACCTACCAGAGGATGATGAACAAAGTGTTTCGAAAACAAATCGGTAAGAGTGTCAAGGTATATCTCGATGACATGATCGTCAAAAGTAAGGACGACAACAAACATATAAGCGACCTTAAAGAGATATTCTCCGAGGTCCGGAAGAATTCTATGAGGTTAAACCCAGATAAGTGCACGTTCGGAGTTCGAGCTGGAAAATTCTTGGGTTTTTACCTAACAGAAAAGGGGATCGAAGCTAATCCTGATAAATGTTGCTCCATAACTGAAATGCGAACCCCAACGTCGAAAAAAGAGGTCCAAAAACTTAACAGCATGATCGCCGCCTTATCTCGGTTTATATCAAATGCAGCATTCAAGTCTCTCCCCCTTTTCAAACTACTTAAGAAAGAAAAGAAAGACTTCGAATGGACCTCCGAACAAGATGAGGCCTTAAACCAGCTCAAAAAGGCCCTTTCCGAACCTCCGATCTTGACCAAACCAAACGAAGGTGAAACCCTCTTTCTATATCTAGCAATCTCGGAACAAGCCATAGGAGCCGTTCTTGTGCGTGAGTTAAAAACCGGACAGAGCCCAATCTACTTCACGAGTAAAGCCCTCCACGGATCGAAAAGTCGCTATCAGAAGATCGAGAAGATCGCTCTGGCTCTCATCATCGCAGCTCGACACTTTCGACCTTACTTCGTTGCTCACCAGATGGTCGTTCGGACTAACTACCCCATCAGACAAATTCCCACAGACCCGACCTTGCAAGGAGAATGATCAAGTGGGCAGTAGAACTATCGGAATTCGGAATAAAATACGAAGCTCGAACAGCTCTAAAAGCACAGGTCCTGGCAGACTTCGTAGCAGAAATGACACCAGCAAACGTCGAAACAGATACTTGAATCCTGCACGTCGACGGATCTTCCAACCCAAAGGGAAGTGGCGCTGGTATTATGTTATCAACCCCAAACTTGAACTTTTGCTTGTCTTCAAGCAATCACTCCATTTACTGTGGCAATTTGTCATTCAGCTTTTACATAATTCAAGGGCCAATAGATCCTTCAGCACATCAGAAAGTATCATCCAACATAATATAGTGACAAAACAATTGAATTGCAAAATACAGGATCATAAACAGGCAAGAAATCTCAAGTCCTCTCTTTTTCACACATCTCACTACTGTTTCGCTCTTTGAGGTGTTTTGGGTGTTCGCTCAATTCACAGTACCTGCATCATCGTTTCATAGGCTTGAACAAGTACTATACCAATCAATACACATGAATTCCACACACACTATTTGAGGACTTTTAAGGTTATAATGGGGCTTAGGTAAGGGTGGGTAAAATTTGGATAAGTAGGTTAAAACATGGAATTAGGCCTACCTCTCACTTTGTCAATTTTTAACATTCTCACTCACTTACCATTTTCCCAAAGCATTTCACAAGAGAAGGAATTTCATACAATTTTTTTTATATAGCATCGCGACGCGAAGGCATGCTGTCGCGACGCGAAAATAGACAGAAACCAGAACTGAAACTTTTTTCTTTTTTTCTTTTTTTTTCTATTTTTTTTTCTTTGTATGTTCCATTCTCTTGTATACCACCCCAAACTTAGATTGTTGCTATTCCATGAGCAACCCCAAACTTAGAATTTTTCCCCACCCTCATGCTTTTGTCTACCTAACTCCAAGTTAAGAAAACTAGGCAATGATATGTAGAAAAAAATACAAAAACAACAAAAAGGCTCAGAGGGGCTAGCAAAGGATAAACATTAATGGGTTGGCTTGAAAGGCTCAAGGGTGCCAAAATTTTTTTTTGCCTCACTGTGTGTATAAATCACATGTATGACAGTTAAGTACAAGCTCAAGTTCTGCAGACTAATACAGGCAATGAATAATCACACAATGAATATAGGAAGTGTTTGGGCTCAAACCTCACAGCTGGGATAAGAGATGAACTTTTGAGAGCTTGCCCAAAGATGATCTAGGTCTTCCTCAACCTTTGACTTGGCCACTGACATTATCTGATGAAAAAAATCTGAAATGGAAGAAATCACATGGTAGCTGCAAAAATGTTAGACTGAACAACCACCATAGTGAACTAGTTCAAAATTGTGGTGCATCATCATCAATGTAAAAGTTAGACAGCAGTACAACCAAAATGCAAAACAAACTGAAAAAGGGGAATGAAAAATAAAGACTCAAAACAGTAAATAGTGAACCAATGGGTTGCCTCTCACCAAGCGCTTCTTTAACGTCACTAGCTTGACGTTTGTCATTCCACTATCAAGGTGGCTGATATGACACAAAGAACACATCATCCTTCTTCTTTCGCTTCTGGGGCAGGAACATCATGAATTTGAAACATAGTTGTAGATGCTTCCATACCCTTTTAAGGTGAAGGGTGATGAATAAGGCATAGAAGGAGTCTAAGTATATGTCAATCTCCTCACTTCTATCCTCCTTGCTACTTGGAAGAATAATAGGAACCATGATTTGTTGGGTTTTTTCTTGTTGGGTTTTCACCCCTTCCCCACATTGGGAGCTTTGATCTTCCCTCCAAACTACATGCTCCTCCATTTCAATCTTTTCTTCTTCCTCATCTTCCTTATCCTCCCCAGATTCTTCTTTTGTTGGGGCTTGTTCTTCTTGTTCCTCATTGGTAGTGCATAACCATGGGTAATTTTTTGATCTAGTTACCCACTCATCCTCACAGTTGCACTCCACCAGATACTCCCCACAAGAATCGCAAAAGGTGCGTGTCACACATTTGCCATTCAAGTGGGGTTCTTCACAACGAATACAGCGAGGAGGGGGTGGCATGGACTCCATGTGATGCGATGCATCAATGTGCTCCTTGGGCTGGAAGATATTCTCAGTCATTTGCCTAAACTGACTCAAAACATCTTCCAACCGAGAAACTTGCTCTTTAGGCTGGAAGATAGTCTTAGTCATTTGCTTAAACTGGGCCAAAGCATCTTCCAACCGAGAAGTGGATTCCATGATTTTGTTTTCCCGGGACAAACAACAATTCTTTCGAACTTTGCCCCTGCTACACAGTTCACTGAAACACTTCAACAAACCGTTAACAAGTCCAACACAATACAAAGTATCTAAACAAATAAAACAAAAATAAAATACTGAAATAAATAAAATAAAATAAAACAACTAAGAATTAACTCAAATGCCTTGTTGACAATGAAATCAACAATCCCCGGCAACGGCGTCAAAAATTTGTTAAGACTTTGGCAAGTGTACCAAATGTCACAAGTAGTAAAATTTATCAGTAAGATACCGGTCGATCCACAGGGATTGCGTTTATTGTCAATTCAGCAAACGATTTGTTTCTCAGTCGCTATGATTGGACAAAACGAGAGTTAATAGTGAAAATAGGCAACGTTTGTAAAACAATTAAAATAAAAGCGATTAGGGGTCGAATCTTCTCCCCTCACCTATCTTATGGACCTTCAGCTATTCACATATTGATTGTTTGAATTATCAGATTCAATTCACAAAAATAGGTTTAGGACAATTCCTTGCCTCAAAACCCCTATTACCCTAAGAGTTACCCTAATTCCTTAGGTGAGTCATGCCAAAGGGTAAAGCATTAAGATTAAGAAATAGAGAATTCATGAATCAGACCCCACATTCCTATGGTGATCGGAGTTTCATGATCTAAAACATCATATCAAGTATACAACTCATATCCCTATGTAATCATATACCCTAAATCATTATAATTATCATATGTAACTATAAAGCATTAAACAATGATGTTTTAGACATATGATAAACCAAACAACCAATAGTCTTAACCATAACAAAGAATCCAATAGATAGGTTTGGGGAGAGTCATCTCTCCCTAATCAAGAGAAACTAGTTACACATCATCAAAGGATTAGAAAATAAGAGTAGAGAAGACGCTAGGGATGAATGCCTTTCGTTTTCACACTATTGTCACTGATTTATTTTCAAAAGATAATCTCTCTCTCTCCTTTGCTATCGAATCCACAATTCTAACCAAGCCCGAATCCCTTAGGTGAATAGTCCTTTGTTGATTCATAAAAGCCCTAATTCCTTAGGCGCATCTACTAACAACAAGCATTAACAACGAGGATTCGCAACATACATCAATTCGAAGAATATTCCTAAGCTATGAATTGAAGGAATTGAAATTCAAACATTCCAATAATAAAATTCCCATTTGATCATTGAATAAATATTTGTTCTATAATTTTCCAATCATAGAAATGTTAAGCACTGAAATTCAATTCACAAATGAAGAGAGAAAACATTAAGAACATTAACATAAACCAACAACAATAGTTGTACATCAAAATTCATCCATCCCTAACATTAGGGTTTAGTTACACATGATCAAAGAGAAAGAAAAGGGATTTTTACACATAGGAGATGATGAAGAACGCATGTGAATCTTCAATCCTTGTTCCCAAGTCTCGAATCTTGAACTCCAATCGCCAAGGATCAGCTCTCACGCGTGCTAGGGTTCCAAAAATAGTGCAAAGGTGCTTCAAAACGCGTCCTGGTCATGATTTAACGCGCATTCTGGAGTTTCGCACGCCAGTTACGCGCGGCGCGTCACTTACGCGCGAGAAGGAGCTTGCTTGCTGTGAATTTGCGCGCCACGCGCCAGTGGCACGCCATTTGGCTGAGGCTTCTGTCAGTTTGCGCGTTGCAGCGCCACCTGCGCGCCAGTTGCGTGCATTTTGGCTGAAAGCTCCTAGATCTTGCGCCCTTGAGTCCATTTGCCTGCACTGCTTCGTTCTTCATTTCCACCTAGTCCCTGGGCACAAAAACACGACAAAACCCAGCATAAACACTGCATAGCAAAACAATTTCAAATAGCACAATTTGATACTTTTCATCACACTTTTAATTCATTCATCACCATTTCCACTTAAAAAACTAAAACTATGCCAAATCCCTAGTTATTGGCTGAATAAAACATAAAATCCCCGGCATTATGGTTTGTAAACTGAATAAAAATATACATATGATGAGGACTCATCAGAAAGCCCGAGCGGCATCATCATTGAAGTTTCTCTGACTTTCAGCTTCCCAACCTCGAACAACTAGGCAAAATACGAGGCTTGCATCGCTGGCTTACGCTTAGCAATGGAATTCCGAGTACCTCGGATAACACTGCACACCCACTCTCTATTGGTAGTTTCCCAAATCAGCAAACCATACGAGACCAAAGAGCCGATCTTACAAAAATACCTATTCCGGGTACGGGCTTTGTTAGCTCAGTTTGAAGCAAATGAGGTAAAACACGTGCCAAGAGCGGAAAATCAACGAGCTGACGTCCTCGCCAAACTCACAAGCACCAAGCCTCCTGGGAATCAGAGAACGATCATCCAAGAAATACTCCATAAACCCAGTGTGTCGTCCCTCGACCCTGATTTTAACTCGACCATCTACGTCATAGAAGAAACTCACAGTTGGATCACTCCGATCTTAGAGTACATCGTTGTAGGAACAGAGCCCCCAGACACAAACGACGCTAAAATCATCCGAAGAAGAGCCTCTGCCTTTTCGGTCATTAATGGAACGCTATACAAAAGAAGTCTCTCCTCCCCATTGTTAAAATGCATTGAAGGGAAGGAAGCAGCCTATATCCTAACAGAAATTCATGAAGGAATCTGCGGTCAATACATGGGAGCTCGTTCTTTGGCTCAGAAGGCTCTCCGCGCCGGATACTACTGGCCGACCATGGCAGACGATGCTAGCACCCACGTCAAGAGATGCAAAAAATCTCAAATTCACACCAACGTCCACATAGCTCCTCTGACCGATCTAACAAGTTTGTCCTCCACATGGCCCTTCGCATGGTGGGGGATAGAACTCCTATGACCATTCTCAAAAGCTCCAGGTCGGATCAAATTTTTAATCGTCGCCATCGACTACTTCAGCAAATGGATAGAAGCAGAACCTCTGGCTACCATCACTGCAAGGAACTACACAAAATTCTTTAGAAAAAACATCATGAGCAGGTTCGGGATCCCCGAAGTAGTGGTAACAGATAATGGAACTCAATTCACTAACACGGGTTTCAGGAAGCTGATGTCCGACCTAAAAATCAAACGCCATTTTACTTCGGTAGAACACCCTCAAACCAACGGGCAAGTAGAGGCGGGGAACAAAGTAATATTAAACGGATTAAAACGACGTCTTGGCGATGCTAAAGGAAACTGGGTAGAAGAATTACCTTATGTCCTCTGGGGATATAGGACTACCCCTCAAAGCTCCACAGGAGAGACACCTTTCAGGCTCTCTTACGCCAGCGAGGCGGTCATTCCCGTCGAGATTGGATAATTTAGTAGGAGAACGACAAACCCCAAATCTAAAAACGACAATAGCCAAGCCCTAAGAGAGGAGCTCGACCTCATCGATGAAGTCCGGGGTCGAGCCTCACTTCGAGAAGCAATCATCAAGCAAAGTGTAGCAACCAGGTACAATGCTAAAGTCGTTCATCGGGATTTCGATCTTGGCGATCTGGTACTCCGAAAAGCTGATGTTGGACAGAAAAATGCTTCCAAGGGAAAACTCGCACCAAATTGGGAAGGACCTTACCACGTTACATTTAAAACTGGTAAGGGAGCTTTTAAATTGGAGACCCTCCAAGGAAAAAAGATCGATAGAACTTGGAACGCAACAAAGCTAAAAAGTTATTACCTTTAGAGACAGAAATTGGGCAAATCTCTCACAAAGGGCACCGTAGGGTGCGCCAATCTCTTGTAAAAATGAGCTGCTCATTTTTATTAAACAACGGTAACCTTACCGATGTTCCTCGAATTCTTGCGGTGATCTTACCGACGTTCCACACATTCTTGATTTATCAAATCAAACAGAATGTAGGAACCAAATTCCTTCTCCATAAGTGACTGGGACCGATCTTAAAAGATCTCCCTACACTACAACAGAAGTTTTAAAAAAGAGCACCCCCTTTAGTAGCGCTTTTAAAAAAACGCTACTTATGTAATATCTTAAGTAGCGCTTTTAAAAAAAGCGCTACTGAAGGCGACAACAGGGAAGAGAATGAGTAACGCTTACTTAAAAAAGCGCTCCTTATGCAAAAACAGAGTAGAATGAGTAGCGCTTTTTAAAAAGCGCTCCCTATGTCAAAAACACTCAAGTGAGTGGGTAGCGCTTTTTGAAAAGCGCTCCCAATGACCTATTTTTTATAATAAAATTTTAATACTAATTCCTCTTTCACGTTACACGCTCTTCTCTCTCTCTTTCACGTTACACGCTCTTCTCTCTCTCTTTCACGAACCCAGCGCTCTCTTCTCTCTCAGAGAGTACTCCGCCCAATGCTTCTTTTTCTGTACATGTTTCTCTCTCGCGTGCGCTCTCTAGTTCTCTCCCTCTTTCTCGCGAATCTCGTTGCTGCCACGGCTGAGCCCTAATCTTCAGATTGTAGTTGAGGTTCGTTTTTTCCTTCTGCTTTCTCCCTCGATCTCACCTTTTTGGGTTGGTTTTCATTTTCTTTTTTCCTATATTTCCTCCAGATTTCATTTGAGTTCCATAGATTTCAGTTCCCTTTTTTGCGTATTTCCAAAACCCTAGTAGATTTCAATTCGTTTTTTCTCGTTGGAGGTGTGAATTTGAACTCTGAATCAATGAGATAAGAGTTTAATCAGAGGATTTCTGCAGTGAAGGTGAAGAATAAGAGTTTAATCGATGGCAAAGAGGAAGGAGAGGGTTTAGAATCCTGAACCGTTTGTTCCAGAAGGGGTTGAGTATGCGAAGATGAAGAAACGCTCTAAACCTCCCAAACAGCATTAACAGGAAGGGAAGCTGATTGATTCTCACATCAGTTCAAAGATTATGAAGGAAGCTTTGATGCAAAAAAAGGAGATTGAAGAGGAGGAAGAAAGTAAGGAGCTCAATAATACCAAGAGTTCATTCCGTGGACTCGAAGAGGCGCCCAAGGTTGAAGAGGAAGAGGATGATGATATTGATAACTTTGATGGGCTTTCTGAAAATCAGAGCCAATTTGGTGATTATGAAGTGAGTGATATCTTTCATTAATGCTTCCTACTTGTATTTTGTTTTGTTTTTTTTGGGGTGGTTTGAGTGTCGCCCTTATGCAATTTTGGCACTTTTAGCACCTTTGAGGAATAGGCTGAGAACTTGAGATAACTTTAAATGTACTGCTTCTCACATGTAGAAAGTTAAAATTCTTTTGCAATGCTTAGTTATATTGGTATATGATTTTTGACTGAATTAATTTTATTTTCTTCGACACCTTTTGTCTATAAAGTGACATTGGTTGTTCTGTATTGATTCGTTGAAAATTTGAAGATTGATGAGGAGGATGAGAGAGTAATGGAAGCATTCTTATCCAAGGACCCTGGTAGGCAAAAAACACTTACAAACATCATTGTTCAAAGAATAAAAGAAAAAGAGTCTCTGTCACTTCAGGTAATATTAAACGACATTTTATTTTCCTTATATTTGCGTTGTTGTTTTAGTATGTTATTTTCCTTTCCCTTGAGTCACTTAGCTGGTTAGTATGTTATTTTCATATCATGCCTCACTGCTTGTGCCATCTTTCATACTGCAGGGTTGGAGCTCATCTTAGCAAATATACAGTGGGTAAAATTCCCAAGGCATTCAAACACATCCCCTCAATGCATCTTTGGGAGGAGGTCCTATATGTTACTGAACCTTAGAACTGGTCTCCAAATGCTTTGTATCAAGCTACTAGGATTTTTGCTTCTAATTTTGGTGCAAAAAAGGCTGAGAGCTTCTACAGGCTTGTGTTGCTTCCAAGAGTTAGAGCAGACATTAAAAAGAACAGACGGCTGCATTTTGCTTTATACCAAACACTGAAAAAGTCATTGTACAAGCCTGCTGCTTTCTTTAAGGGAATACTGTTTCCACTATGCGAGGTACAGAATCACGTCTACGTTCTTTTTACCTTTATAATCCTAACCAATCATTGGTCAATGGTCGATCTTTTATTAGGTTCTGTTTGTGATATTCTTTAATCCTTAAATTGATTGCATGGACTTTCCTTTTCCATCTAACTATTACATATTCAAGCTTTTGGAACATGTTAATCCATGTCTTTCACTCTTTCTGAAGTTAGCAGGTGAAATATAAAATGGGATGCGGAATTTTTTTTCTTCTGAATTTGGGTATTGAGGAATGGATGTTATATATCCTTTAAAATGATTACCTGTTGGGTTTTCTTTTCTGTCATAATTATCAGATAAAAGATAACAAAAACTAAATATAAAACCTGTTAGGGAAAAATAAATAATGTGGGTGCGGAATGGTGAATGAAGTTAACTAGATAGAGGTGATATTGGTTGGCTTTATAATTTCCTCCACTTTGTTTTTGTCGTGTTTTTATAGTTTGCTTTTACAATGACATACTCACATGCATATTTGCTCTTTTATTATTGTCTAAATCATATCCATGTCTAGTATATTCTGTAGAATGACAAACATGGTTCCTTGTAGTTTGGAGGATAAAATCTAAAATTATAACTATAGTTCAAGTAAGCAAATGTTAGATTTTAACCATTTCATTATGAAATCAGCAGTTTTGACTGGGTGTTGTTTGTATATCTAATTGTTGGTATGCTGATGTCATTAGTCCATACTTCTGTTTTGCTTTCAGCACTGTATGCTGATGTCATTAGTCCATACTTCTGGTGATGTATTTGAAGCCTGTAGGTGTATACGCGAGTTGGGGTTTCATTCTTCCATCATGAGGTTGTGAAGAGAGTTGGTATGTTAGGTTTGTTTTATGTTTTTATTTTCAGTTGATATACCTTGCTTTAAAATTACAACTTACCTTGTTTATAAATGTTTTCTGATTCCAAAATATTGTGTTAAGACAACTTTTTTTTTGTTTTATCCATTTCCATTGCAATTTTTTGGAAAAAGCAAATGAAAGTGAAAACAGAAAATAAACCAAATAGCTTTTCTGTTTTGTTGTTGGTTTTCCTGTAAAGTGGGAATAATATATTCAGTCAATAAGGAATGCATATTATACTTTTTGAATATACTTTTGTTGTTTACTAGTAATATTTGAAATCTTATTTAATACACCATATAGTCTTTATTTATTTACTATAATGTCTGATTTTCATATATTTAAACAGGAAATTGCATGCTACATGGGCCTTGAGCTTGGAAAAATTAAGATCAAACGTTTTGCTGACGGTGAGATATATGTCCAGCTACAAGAGAGTGTCAGAGGGTGTGATGTGTTTCTAGTGCAGCCCACATGTCCTCCTACGAATGAGAATCTTATGGAGCTTCTCGTAATGATTGATGCCTGCAGGAGAGCTTCAGCCAAAAACATCACTGCAGTGATTCCATATTTTGGATATGCTAGAGCTGATAGAAAGGTCTGTTTGTAACTTTGATTACTATTAGAAATAGTATGTTAATGAAGATGTTAATGAAGATGTTAATGAAGATGATCATTTTATAGGGTCATGTGTTTATGTAATTGACTGAGAGGATGCCAGTTGTAATTTTTGATTTTTGACATTCATATTTTGGTACATTTGTAATTTTTGATGTAGGGTCGGTTGTAATTTTTGACATTCATATAAGTTGAGGCTAATTTTTGATTTTTGACATTCATATAGGGTCAGTTGTAATTTTTGATGTTGATATATCTGTGTGTGTGTGTGTGTGTTGGATTTATAAATAGAGAAAAAAAACAATTTGTTGTTGGTTGATGAATATGAGCAGGGAGTAAGGAATTGGTACTAGAGGAAAAATAAATTTTTTTTTTAAAATTAGGCATAGGTAGCGCTTTCTGTAAAAAGCGCTACTTATGGTCTAGGCGCATCTAGGAATGAGGAGCGCTTTAACAATAAAGCGCTCCTCATTCCTAGATGCGCCTAGACCATAAGTAGCGCTTTTTACAGTAAGCGCTCCCTTTTCTTAAGACCAAGATGAGCGCTTTTTACGGTAAGCGCTCCTTATTGTCTTAGCGCGTCTAGGAATAAGGAGCGCTTGTAATAAAAAGCGCTCCTCTTGCCTGATTTTTGGGAGCGCTTTTCGAGCGCTACCTTTGGGTGATTTGCAACAGGAGCGCTAGCTTTAGGAGCGCTCGAAAGCGCTCCCTATGGCCTAAAAAAGCGCTCCCAATGCTTAAATCTGTTGTAGTGCTAAGCGACCAACTAAGGTCGCAACCCTTTGTTACCAGTTAAATCCGAGCCGAGTCTTGGTAAACTGTTTCAAAGGGACCAGGTCTTCTAGGATCAAAATATCCTCAAAACGACCATTGGCCACAACTGCAAATACCCCTATAGGGCGAGTTAAATCTGGGCCGAGTCCTGGTAAACTACTCTATAGGCCGATGCTTATAAACCACCTCGAGCCCCTCAGGTGCGAAACAATCTCTAAAAACGACGTATATGACTTGCGGAATTAAAAAAAGCATTCATAAAGTGTAACATCCCTAATTGCGGTTAACTTCGTTTTATGAAATTAACTAGCGAATTGTTATTCGATAAAATAATAATTCGAGTCATGGACATGTTAAAAGCGTGAAAGCAACATTTAAATTGCTAATAGTATGAATTACGTAATCGTTTTGAGGTAGAAATTGAATTATGTGAGGATTAGGGGATTAATGGTATTTTGGTCATTTCCATATCTTTCGAACCCTAACCCAAATAACTCGACATCAAAACATACTCCTTAACTCCATAAGACCACAATCATAATTTTTTAGAAGTTAATTATGAGTTAGCGGTTATTTAAGGGTAGATTAAGGTGAAGGGTTAAGTGGAGGGCGATTTAGTCATTTCACCCATTTAAATGAGACCCCCAGCTGAACCAAAACAAAAACACCTTCTTTCACTTCCAGAAAAACTGAAAACCCAAAGAAGAAAAAAGAGAAGAAAATGGGGAGCTTGAGAGAGAGGAGGGCGTGAGGTAGAGTGAGAGGAGAGGAACCCATTTCTTGATGCATGTGTTTGATCTTTGGATCATTAGAACCAGCTCAACATCCTCTCCATCCTGATACCCATTTCAGTACCCCAACCTTATCCTAACTCATTTCACCATTGTTGTATCCTTAAGCTCCATTTGACCAAACTTGAGTAGCATGGCTTGCATGTTGTAATGGAGACTTATGGAGGGTAGTAGAACCAGAATACTGAAATTCCATTGTTGATTAAGAATAATTTTGGGATGATTCAGTTACTGGTCTCAATTTGGAAGAGCTTGGGTCCAGCTTAGAGCTCAAATTCATGGCCACACATGGTTGAAGATGAAGCAACAAGTGCAACAGAAATTTCTGCTGGAAAACCCGTAGGAACACTCTTCAGTGTTTAACCGATATCTCTCTGTACACTACTCCGATGATCGTGATTCTTGTCCCTCTGGAAACTAGACACAAAGTTATTCATTTTGGGCACAAGAACCGTATGATTTCATGGAGAAATGAAGGAGATATCATGTCCCCAAATTTCGGATTCAGAATCAAGCACTGTCCTGGACCAGTCACCTTGTTTCGGGTGTATCTCCCAAGTTACTGGATGCATGCGTATGAACCTTTGACCATCAGAAAGTAGATAAAATTATCTACACAATGGGCACTGGTTTGAAGGGTTTTGGCCACGATTTGACCAAGATACGCGTGTTACAAAACTGCTCACTGATTCTGGAAAACGGATGTGGAATTGGAAATGTTGGTTCCTCAAATTTCGGATCGAATCGCCAAAGTTCGAGAGACGCAAATTCCGTAGTCAAGGAGGAAGTTCAGTAGCTGGGATTTGTGTTGGTTGCTGTTCCAAAGTTCAGTTTCGAGTGTCGGACGAGTTCGGTACGAGTACGTGATTACGGGGATTGTTCGAGAGGTTACGGTTCGGTCATTTCGTGTGAGGACGTGATTTCTCGCGAGGTCGTCAAATTGGTGAGTTCTATACTCGCTTAGGGGCATTTTGTTGTCGAGTCATGTTATTTTCTGAAACGATATTAAGGAAAATCCGCTTTGTGAAAACTTAACGAAAACGTTTTTATCGAAAAACCGTAAATCGCATAATTGCTCGAATTGATTGGATTGTTGATTTATGATATATGTTGTTTGACTGTTTAATCGCTTTCGCTGGCCTGGAATAATAACTGTTATGTTAGGGTCTCGGTCGGAACGGAAATTGGAATCGGAACGGAACGGAAATGCCTTTGAAAATACAGTTTTCTGGAAAACTGATGGAGACGCACGGATCGGGTGCCTCTGCGCACGGATCGTGCTCCCCCATCTGTGACTGTGCACGAAAAGTATTTTAACTGCGCACGGGTCGTGTGCCTTGACGCACGTATCGTGCACCTGGTTCTGAAACTTCACCTCTTATTTTTGAAATGCGCACAGGTCGTGCGTGACCTTCTGATTTCCTATTTCAAAACACCCTCTAGTCCATTCCGAATGATTCCAATCCCCTTCTAATCCATTCCCCAAGGTCCCCCAACAATGTAAAGATACCTATGTCATGAGATTGAACATGTTTGATAGGAAACTTGTGTATTATGAACGAAATGGAAGACCGTACTTAGAGAACGCGAGAGAACATAAGTCAAGAAATGATAATCCACGGTAAAATGTCTTCCCTCGTGAAATGATACATAGTACATGACTGAAATGATTCATGGTACATGACTGAAATTATACACGGTACTTGACTGAAATTATACACGGTACTTGACTGAAATCATACACGGTACTTGACTGAAATGATAGACGGTACTTGACTGAAATGACTGACTGCCCATTGCGGGTACATGTATATATAATGTATAATAAATACAAGAGGAAAAAGGGTGACGACCCTTAGAGGATTAGCATACTAGGGGAGGGGAAGTCATGAGCCCCAAAACCTAGACTCAAGAATGTTTCGCCCACTAGAAGTGCCTATAAAATAGGTAGGCTGAGGTGTTATGCTAAAATCATGGAACAAATGTAATGCGTAGTTGCTTAGTAGGGCTACAAATTACAAGAGGTAAAATATTGTATGCTTCATGTGTCACTTAGGAGGGCCATGAGCATGAAAGTTTCAAGAACTTAATATATTTCCACGTGGTTGCTTTTTAGGGCCACGAGTTCAAAGTAAAACATAATGAACCGCTAGAGTTAGTAAGGGGTCTCGATAGGACTCGCTGAGATAATGTTTATCTCACCCTTCATATTTGTGGTTTTTATAGAGAAGCAGGGGAAAGCAAAGGCGACAAAGCACGGTTAGCCGGTGCAACTCATGGAACTATGGTAAATTGGATTTCCTGTTTAGCCCTTTGTATTCTTATTTAGTTATGTCACCGATTGTATAACTTTCATTGTTTAAGTTGTAAAATCGTTTCCGCTACTTTATGTTTTGAGTATTGAACACCAGGATTATGTACAAGTCTTAAGTTTTGAAACTTAAGCACTTTCAGGAAGTTTATGAGGTTCAGAGAACCATTTGATATGTATTATCGAAAGCTTTAGTTGTGTTCAATATTTCAATAACAGGAAGTTACTCTGATGTATGCCATTTAGTGCATTTCGGTGATTCTATATGTTAGAATTTATCGGGGTGTTACATAAAGTTCGTAAATGAGACCCAAAAATCAAGATCGATTAAATGTATTTTCAATTACAAAGCACCACGGATGGGCCGAACCTTCAAAATTCCAAAATTACATAAAAGAAGTTCTAAGTCTATACAAAACTTGATCGGAAAAGCATACACCCAGAACTTCTGCAAAAATGCTGGAAACCGACTAAACGTCTGAGGTCGGAAAGACGATGATCTTCTCCTCCATCACAGGGTCAACCTTGACAATACGCCTCACATCGACCTCATGATCGGCATCAACAATCATCGGGTCTAGCGGAAGAGAAGGATGAAGTAAAAGAACCTACAAAAGGGCACCTTGAAAATCTTCTTTGTACATCTCAAGTGCCGCCTCGGTAGCCTCCTTTGCGTCCCTCTTACTTTGTTGGAGGGCAGCCTGAAGATCGGCAATACGAGCTTCTGGGTCGGTACTAGATTCCGCCCTCACCTCCAAGCTTTTCTTCAAACTTTCCTCAAGCTCGACTATTCGTTCTTCCAAGACCCTTCCCTTTCTCTTTACCTCGGCCTCAGATTTCTCTAGAACCCTGAGCTGACCTTCGATCTGCTTCACACGAGCTTCGGCAGTCTTTGCACGATTCAGGGCAGTCGCCTTCAACGCTGTAAGGATCTCTGCGCCTTCCTTCAGAGCCCGAAGCTCGGACTTGGCTTGGCCCAGCTCAGTGGTCATCGCAGTCAATTCCTCCAAGACTTTAAAACATTTTGTCTTCTAGGTCTCCAGCAACTCTATAAACGTGTCAAAAAAGATATCAAAACAAAGAGGAAAGTCATAAATAAATCAACAAAACAAAAGCAAAAACAAAAACCCACCTTCAGCTCACTGCTCATACTTCATTTTTGAGATTTTATGAACCTCGGCAAAATTTAGCAAGATCTGGGCCGACGCTGCAATGGGATCCTCCCGCCACTGCTCGTAATTTTGTTCTAAAAATTTCTCATCCAGGGGAACGGCCTTGCATTTATGCTTGGACCTCTTCCCAGTCTTTGTTCTTTTGGCCGACCCTGTAACACCCCCTTTCTAATTTATAATTAAATGAACAAATATCAGAGTCACTTCAGAAGGGTGCTACATTTTTCACACCAAAAACAAATAACAAATGATTTAAAATCCTCAAAAGCGCTTAATCTCAGAATAACATTAAACAGCGGAATCTCAAACTCGTTCAAACATCCCCATGAATAATTAAGACATCAGTCTCCAGCAGTAAACAACATAATAAAACATAAACGACCCCTAAAACCCCTCCCCGGTGCTACGCATCAGAGCTGACACAGACCCAACGAGAAGGAGACTACACCTAGCAATCCTCCACGAGTGCTAACGATCACCTGCAGCGTTGCCACACAAGAGCAACATTCCAAGCAGAAGGGGTGAGTTTAAAAGAAATAATAAGCACATGACAGCAGTACATAAGCAGCAGGCACAACACAGCAAACACGTATATACCATATCACACAACAGCACAAGATTCATATCTCTATCAGACATAAAACGCCAACCACAATAGTTATGTACACATGGACCATGAAGGAATGTATGAAATGCAACCCCTCCGGGCATATGCATGCGGTACCGATCTCGTAAAGGCCACGACGGGCGCAACTCGTAATAAACCTCGTGTCGTAGCATCACAGCTACCTCGTAGGAATGCATAGGACAATGCGACTCATGACTCATGCACCAATTACACCAACTCAAGCATTCAATTAATAAATACCATATCACCATATCTCGTTATAAATCATTTCATAAAAATACCACGTGTTGTAGCATCACAGCTACCTCGTCACATAACCACAACAAAGCACGTAACTAATACTATACCACATTAACAACTATCTCGTGTTGTAGCATCACAGCTACCTCGTAATTTCTCACCAATAAATATTTCAACTCATCAATAAATATTCAGCTCATCAAAAATTATTCAGCTCATCAAATAATATTCACCACCACAGACACATCTCAATTTAGTTGCTCTAAGGCATCACATCAACCACACCAATCTCAATTAATTACGCGACCACTTTGCCAATAAAGGACTAAGTCAACGTCCATAGGGACCAAACAGCACATAAAATCGAGGCAGCAACTTCTTAAAATACAGTGACAGCACTAAGGAAAAAAAATAGGAAAACAGCCCCTTTAAATTTACGAAAACGGCACCTGTAAATTCCAGAAAACAGCACCTATGAACTTAAGAAAACAGCATCTTCAAATTGAAGAAAACCACACCTTTAAACTCAAGAAACAACATCTTTTAATTTAAGGAAACAACACTTTAAATTGTGAAAACAGCAGCATTTTATTTATAAAAACAACAACAAAACAGAACATTTTATAACATAAAAACAGCATCTCATTTTCTGTACAACGGCACAAATTTATTTTTATAAAACAGCAGCTCATATACTGAATAAAAACAGCAAGACAGCAACATTTATTTTTATAAACAGCAGCTCACATAACAATTAAAAACAGCAAGACAGCAACATTTATTTTTATAAACAGCAGCTCACATAACAATTAAAAACGGCAAGACAGCAACAATTAACGGCTTATTTTGCCTTAAAAGTAGAATATTCAGTTAGGCCTCTGAATAAGCTTTCCAACGCATTTTGAAGCACTTAAAACGGACACCCGAGTCAAAAGATATGTCAAAAACAAATTTGGGACAAAATCGAGACTTCGCGCGTGGAGCGCGACTTAGGCGCAAGTGAGGCGCAAATTGGCAGAAATGCCTAGTGACACTCGCGCGTGGCGCGCGACTTAGGCGCGAGTGAGGCGCAAACTGACAGAATTGGCAACAGGCGCCCAGACAGCAGCAACAAAGCACGGATTGACAACAACAATGGCGCCTAAGGCGCCTAGGGTCCTTCAAACTCAATTTTCTTCCAAATTTCATATGCTCAATCATTTAATAATTATTTCAAACACCTCAAATTCACTCTCATATCTTCAATTACACATTTTATCAATTATTTGGCATACAATACAAATCTTACTCACATCTCAATCAAAATTGTATCACACAATAATTCACATCTCAATTAAAATTGTTTCACACAATAATTCACATCTCAATCAAATTGTAGCACACAATAATCCACATCTCAATCACTCAATTTCATATCTACTTTAATCATGCAAATACACAACACCTAACTACCCATAAACCACCATCATAACCCATTATAACCGTTAAACCCACCCTTACCTCGAAAACGTGAGCTCCGGATTAACGGGAAGGTGATCACGATCAGAACCACAGCAACACACGAACTGGCCCTTGAAGACTTGCGAACCTCTTCTTCTTTCCCTCTTCTCCTTCGCGAGTCCCTTCCCTCTTCTCCTTTCCTCTTCTTCGCGTTTCTGCTCCCTCCTTCAGCCGTGTGCTTCCTTTCCTTTTTCCCTTCTCACTCTCGCGTTCTCTCCTTCTCTCTCTCTCTAGGTTTTTCTCTTCTCTTTCTCGGTCACGCTTCTCTCTTTCCCTGTCACGATTTCTTCTTCTTTCTTTTTGTGTCTTACGTTTCTTTCCTTCTCTCACTCTCGGCTGCTCCTTTCTTTTAATTCTTCTCTCTAATTCATTTAACCCTAGGCCCAACTAATAGCTTTTGGGCCATTGACCTTATTCACACCCCTCCTCGATTAATTCTACCACTCCCTAATTTAATTAGCACCATATTATTATTTCTAATATTTCTCCACAACTAATTCCCCTTAATTAATTAAATAATTAACCAATTATTTTTGGGGCGTTACAACTCTCCCCCACTTAGAAGAATTTCGCCCTCGAAATTTTACCCACCAAAGCTAACACTCTCCCACCGACAACTACAACCACTGAATCAATAATGCATATAGAATTCACAACAAGTCAATCATCATTTCAGTAAAGAACACACAGCAGGTCACAACAACGACAACAAAACTAATCCGTTAGAAGTGCACCAATCGTGCCAATGCACAGTCTAAGGTTTTCAAAATCACGTAGCACAAACTAAAATGAATATAACAACCAAATCATAAAACTCAAGCTACAATACAGGTTCACACCATAGGAAAGGTTAGAAACATAACCAAAAACAAAAGCACAGAATCCACACACAGAAATACGACAAAGGCACACAACACTAGTAGGGACATCTCCCCCACTAGTTCACTTACCATTGGCAACTCTTGGTTTACCTGCAACGCAAACAATGGTTAGTACTAAAAGACAACAGTTGGTCGTTAACCGACACAACGACTCGACAACTTGGCCGGACGGACCAACCATTGCTCTGATACCACTAATGTAGCACCCCCTTTGTAATTTATAATTAAATGAACAAATATCAGAGTCACTTCAGAAGGGCGCTACATTTTTCACACCAAAAACAAATAACAAATGATTTAAAATCCTCAAAAAAGCTTAATCTCAGAATAACATTAAACAGCGGAATCTCAAACTCGTGCAAACATCTCCATGAATAATTAAGACATCAGTCTCCAGCAGGAAACAACATAATAAAACATAAACGACCCCTAAAACCCCTCCCCGGTGCTACGCATCAGAGCTGACACAGACCCAACGAAAAGGAGACTACACCTAGCAATCCTCCATGAGTGCTAACGATCACCTGCAGCGTTGCCACACAAGAGCAACATTCCAAGCAGAAGGGGTGAGTTTAACAGAAATAATAAGCACATGACAGCAGTACATAAGCAGCAGGCACAACACAGCAAACACGTATATACCATATCACACAACAGCACAAGATTCATATCTCTATCAGACATAAAACGCCAACCACAATAGTTATGTACACATGGACCATGAAGGAATGTATGAAATGCAACCCCTCCAGGCATATGCATGCGGTACCGATCTCGTAAAGGCCACGACGGGCGCAACTCGTAATAAACCTCGTGTCGTAGCATCACAGCTACCTCGTAGGAATGCATATGACAATGCGACTCATGACTCATGCACCAATTACACCAACTCAAGCATTCAATTAATAAATACCATATCACCATATCTCGTTATAAATCATTTCATAAAAATACCACGTGTTGTAGCATCACAGCTACCTCGTCACATAACCACAACAAAGCACGTAACTAATACTATACCACATTAACAACTATCTCGTGTTGTAGCATCACAGCTACCTCGTAATTTCTCACCAATAAATATTTCAGCTCATCAATAAATATTCAGCTCATCAAAAATTATTCAGCTCATCAAATAATATTCACCACCACAGACACATCTCAATTTAGTTGCTCTAAGGCATCACATCAACCACACAAATCTCAATTAATTACGCGACCACTTTGCCAATAAAGGACTAAGTCAACGTCCATAGGGACCAAACAGCACATAAAATAGAGGCAGCAACCTCTTAAAATACAGTGACAGCACTAAGGAAAAAAAATAGGAAAACAGCCCCTTTAAATTTACGAAAACGGCACGTGTAAATTCCAGAAAACAGCACCTATGAACTTAAGAAAACAGCATCTTCAAATTGAAGAAAACCACACCTTTAAACTCAAGAAACAGCATCTTTTAATTTAAGGAAACAGCACTTTAAATTGTGAAAACAGCAGCATTTTATTTATAAAAACAACAACAAAACAGCACATTTTATAACATAAAAACAACATCTCATTTTCTGTACAACGGCACAAATTTATTTTTATAAAACAGTAGCTCATATACTGAATAAAACCAGCAAGACAGCAACATTTATTTTTATAAACAGCAGCTCACATAACAATTAAAAACAGCAAGACAGCAACAATAAACGGTTTATTTTGCCTTAAAAGTAGAATATTCAGTTAGGCCTCTGAATAAGCTTTCCAACGCATTTTGAAGCACTTAAAACGGACACCCGAGTCAAAAAATATGTCAAAAACAAATTTGGGACAAAACCGAGACTTCGCGCGTGGAGCGCGACTTAGGCGCAAGTGAAGCGCAAATTGGCAGAAATGCCCAGTGACATTCGCGCGTGGCGCGCGACTTAGGCGCGAGTGAGGCGCAATTTGACAGAATTGGCAACAGGCGCCCAGACAGCAGCAACAAAGCACGGATTGACAACAACAATGGCGCCTAAGGCGCCTAGGGTCCTTCAAACTCAATTTTCTTCCAAATTTCATATGCTCAATCATTCAATAATTATTTCAAACACCTCAAATTCACTCTCATATCTTCAATTACACATTTTATCAATTATTTGGCATACAATACAAATCTTACTCACATCTCAATCAAAATTGTATCACACAAGAATTCACATCTCAATTAAAATTGTATCACACAATAATTCACATCTCAATCAAAATTGTAGCACACAATAATCCACATCTCAATCACTCAATTTCATATCTACTTTAATCATGCAAATACACAACACCTAACTACCCATAAACCACCATCATAACCCATTATAACTGTTAAACCCACCCTTACCTCGAAAACGTGAGCTCCGGATTAACGGGAAGGTGATCACGATCAGAACCACAGCAACACACGAAGTGGCCCTTGAAGACTTGCGAACCTCTTCTTCTTTCCCTCTTCTCCTTCGCGAGTCCCTTCCCTCTTCTCCTTTCCTCTTCTTCGCGTTTCTGCTCCCTCCTTCAGCCGTGTGCTTCCTTTCCTTTTTCCCTTCTCACTCTCGCGTTCTCTCCTTCTCTCTCTCTAGGTTTTTCTCTTCTCTTTCTCGGTCACGCTTCTCTCTTTCCCTGTCACGATTTCTTCTTCTTTCTTTTTGTGTCTTACGTTTCTTTCCTTCTCTCACTCTCGGCTGATCCTTTCTTTTAATTCTTCTCTCTAATTCATTTAACCCTAGGCCCAACTAATAGCTTTTGGGCCATTGACCTTATTCACACCCCTCCTCGATTAATTCTACCACTCCCTAATTTAATTAGCACCATATTATTATTTCTAATATTTCTCCACAACAAATTCCCTTTAATTAATTAAATAATTAACCAATTATTTTTGGGGCGTTACAGACCCAGACTCCTCTTCGACACCAGCTCGCCCCCTTTTTGCAGAGGTCCCCACATCGATCCTCTTCCCCTTCTCAGCCTCAACACGTGCCAGATCCTTCTGAGTAACGGTTGTCACCGATTCGGCAGCGATGGCGACCTCTTCAGCCTCGACAACAGGTCTAGGTTGAGAAGGATTTGCTGCGGTACCCCTGCTTGCTCAACACCAGCCGATTGCATCGCCAGCTTCTTCAAAAACGCGAGCTTCTTAGGCGCCATCGTGTCTGAAAAACAAGAAAAATTCGAATACACCAAAATCCACCGCAGAATGACGATCTACCTAAAATCCTTTGCACCCGCGATCGCTTCCCAGCCTGGACTAAACGATCCGTAGGGATACCCCAGTATTTATGTTTTGAGAACGAGACCCTCTGGGAAATAAAGATCATAATCGCCTTCGTGGGACGATCTTCCGCGCTCAACCAATCCTCACTGACGGAGTAGGAATGTGAAGACCGGTTAAAATGACCATTACTCCAGCCAATAGGGAACTTGGTGGACACCAAGGTCCGACCATCGGCTCCGAACTTCCCTACACAGTCTATGGCCTTATCATTA
The DNA here is from genome assembly GCA_039519185.1 of Astragalus membranaceus. Taxonomy (NCBI): domain Eukaryota; kingdom Viridiplantae; phylum Streptophyta; class Magnoliopsida; order Fabales; family Fabaceae; genus Astragalus; species Astragalus membranaceus. The sequence goes on from JAZGSX010000056.1 coordinate 45,136, forward strand.
ACCGGTTCGACCCAATAAAAAAGCTTCTTCCAGCTTCCCCTCAGTGAGTCCGCGTAAGCTTTGAAGATCTTCGCTCCTCGCCTCGAGCGAAAACTGACATGCTCACGGCCGGACCTGTCCTCCCCACTTTTCCGATTAAGCTCGAACAAATGGAAGAAAATTGGGGGCGACACCGGTATCTCCAGGTGAATACACATAAACTCAAAGGCTCGGAGGAAAGCTCATGCGTTTGGATGTAATTGGGAGGGTGCTACGTCCAGCTCCGCCAGAACTGTCTGTTCGAGAGAAGAAAAAGGAGGCCGGATGTTCATATCATTTATCGTCACGTGGTACATTGTAAATTTAAGATCTCCAGCCCAGGAAGCCACATGCTCTCCATCTTTCATGCCTTCGACCCTCCAAATATTCCTCTCAGAGCGCCCAGCAATTTTTCAGACACTAAAAACAAAACGTCACCATCATTAGCCGCCATCGTAATGCTCGCCATGTCAGAAACATTTAATGCATGGCACTGACTCCAAGGCACTGATCCAACTACTCAAAGGGAAACTCGGTAAAGAAAGCTCGATACATCTCAAGTCAAGATCGCCCCTCAAAAAAGAAAGCTCGGTGCGTCCTATGATCGACAATGTAAGGTGACACCAACTCATCAAGCCAAGATCGCCCCTCAGGCGACCAGGCTTGGGGGGCCACTGTTATGGTAATAAGTAAAAGGCCTCAGCAATATTTACACCCCCCTGCAAGGCCCAATAACAAACCGGCCCATAGCCAGAAAATCTAGCCCAATCGACCAACGGCTCAGATAACTCGGCGAGATCTGACGGCTCAAGATCGTCAGAACATACATCACACAAACTCTATAAATACCACCTTCAATACTCATAAATGTAAGTAATTTTTCTCCAACCACCACATATTTACTCAAACACTGACTTGAGCTTCGGAGTGTTATTGCAGGTACAACACCGCCACGTCAAGATCGAACAAAGACCACCATCTCAAGATCGAACAAGGCCGTCACTTTAAGATCGCCACATTATCAAGGATAAAACACCTCCTAACTACTTCGATCTTATCATAAAGCTCGTAAGTACAGTACAGAACAATACCCCAATACATGACCTGACCTACGTATTGAAAAGAAATAGTTTTATGTACATACATGCCTTGTGAGTAGATCTATACCCAATACATTGTTTGTGAGTCAAAAGTTTAGTATATACATGCTTTGTGAGTGGAGTCTTGTGAGTCAAAAGTTAAGGCCTGAGTTTCTGTTTTAGGACAGCAGTGGGTGATATAAAAATACGACTAAACAGCCATAAGATTTAGCAGTATCAGGCCAGTTTGAATCAACATCTAACATATTAAGTTAATTGTTGGCAGACTTATGTTAATTGTTGGCAGAATTTGGTCTTTTATATATCGTGTTTTGTCTCGTCAAAAACCGAACCAATCCAAACGCTTTGGTTTGGTTCTTTTTTTTGAAGCCAACCGAACCAAACCAAACCGCATCTATTTTTACCTCACGGTTCGGTGCACTTTTTATCTCAAAATTGAACCAAACCGCACCGCGAACACCCCTACTATAAGTTGTACAGAATACATACAGTGAAATAAAAAATAAAGCATTTTACATTTACATTCAGTTTCCCTTGAAACTATTTTCTTTCTTCATTCTTCTGTTCTGTGCCTTTCTTCTTCATTTGCTCTTTACTTTGCTAAAGTATTTTTCTTCTCTGTCAATAAGGGATTGACCTCACAAGCAAGAGAAAAATAGAGATCAGTGTTTTACTCTAGGTGAGAAAAGAGAGAAATAGTGCAACAGTGAGAAAAAGAAAAGAAGTATACCTGAGTGTTTGTTCCAAAGGTGATTTCAGAGGGTGAAGCCTGAGGTGTTCTCAAAGAACGTGTTGTACGGTACATACAAGCAAACAAAATACAGATCAGAGTTTGAAATTCAAGGAAACTAAGAAAAATCACTGAGAAGAGTGATTTCGCATCTCTGTGTGTTCTCATTCAAGGGTGAATGCAAGATCCACTTCTGTTTTGTGCATTCAAGTCAAGAAACAACACAGATTCGGTCGTTATTCAAGCAAACACAAAACCAGTTAGGGTTTTGTGAAAGAAATCAACAATCAAACACAGTAAACAGAAAAATAACAACTGTATTACCTTCCCAGGAGTGTCCGTTGAAAAACCCAAGCCTTGAAGTTCCTGGAAACGAAGGACAGTAAGGTTAGGGTTTCTGATTTGCGAAATTAACAGCACAAAACAGAGGGCTTTTGTGCTATATAAGTACCTAAGCATTTCTTTTGAAGGATTGAAACATTTGTAAGCTTCAATCCTCTCCGTTTCTGGGTCCATCGTGGAACCCTAGCAGAGCTGAAGGTTGGAGAAGAAACGACGTGGAAGAAAGAGAAACAGTGAACAGTCTTAGGGTTTTTTTGGTTTTATTGAAAGAACCGGGTCATACCCGTATCCGTGTGTGCAGATCCGCGTGTTGCAACAGTGCAATATTCAATGGGTTCCGTTTTTTTGTTTCAAACGGGTTGTGTGGACAAAACTGGGTTGGGCCTCACGTTGGATTTGAATTTGTGCTAAGTACACCACCCAGTATTGCTGGTTGACAACTTGAAAGAAAGAAAATCAATTATATGGTTAACAAAATTAACAATTTACAGATTATAAACAAATGGTGCCATCCATCCTTTCATACAAAAGATCGATCATGGCTTACAAATATTTCTGTGAGCACTGATACTGATATAATACATAGACACATCAACAACTTTATGATGAGAAGCAGCGGTCACAGAAACATAGCATAGGATAATATCTTATCGTAGAACCGTTAAACCAATTTCATGAAATCGCAATCCATACCTGAAAAACACTTTTCAACACCATTGGCTATATCGCCATTGTTCAATCTGATTATTTGAGAAACCTGCATAATAATGTTTATTAATATTTTTCAGTTTTAAAAGAATAGTTTTTTGGGTAGTTTGGATAACAGGTCGGGCAGTTTGGGCGGGCTTAGCAGTTCGGACTCAACGATTCGAAAAAAAGTTCAAAATTTAAATAGTTCAGTTAAAACTCAAACTACCAAACCAAACAATTAAGACAGTCCAGTTCAGTTCGGTCGAACTGTTAAGACGGTTTGGTTCAGTCGAACTATTAGTAAAAGTTCAATTAATTTTGGTTCAGTTCGGTTCAGTTTGACAGTTCAGTTCAGTTTATTGGTTCGGATGAACAGCCCTAGCCATAAACAATAAACCCCATGAAACCCGCATAAACATAACGCCAGAAACAAGAAGATACATGAGAGCAACTGTGTATGATTATATTAGTCCAATAGTTAGTTTTTTAAAATAAATTTTTTTGATCAGAGAAACTATGCAACTATTTTAAATATAAATAAATCTAATTAGAACATGAATTTAATTTAAATACATAATAAGTATATACACGTTTTACACTATCTACCAATTACATGTATTGACACGTCATTAAAAAGATTTACATTCAAAGTATATAGGTGATAATATCTTAACAAAGCATTTGAATAAGAAGATTTACAAGTGCATTATTTAGTCTCTTCCATTAGCCATGTATAAATGCTATCAAATTATTAGTAACTATATATAAATAATTTATGAATTTTAAAAATACAAAATATATATATTTATATTAATTAACATGTGCCAAGAAATAATTTGATGGGAAATCATAAAAAAAAACATGATCGACACATTTATTCACTTTCAATCAATCAAAAATAAAACATTAAATAAGTAATACTAATACGTAACCAAATATTAAGTCAATACGTCCAATCATGCATATTCTGTGGTCGGGTGTCAATGGGAGAGGGAGGGGGTCGGAGCCCTGTGGGTTTTCGCATGTACAAGTTTTGTAGGTAGCAAATATTCGTGGGACATTCTTTTAATGAATACTTATTCATGAATCATCAATATAAATACTTGAGATTTGTAGGTACCCATTAGTAAAACATATTAATGAATCATCAATATAAATATCTAAAGTAAGTTTTTTTTGAACCTCTAGGAAGCTCCACATCATTTTTATTTATTTTCCAACTTAGATCTGAACATTCTTTTTTTCTTAATTAATGTCCACTCAACCGTTATGACATCCAATTTTTAAAATTAAATTTTATTTTATCAATAATTAAATATCACAATATTTTTTTAGTTCACTTTTCTAAACCACAAAGTATTATATTAATATTCAAAGTAATATATTTATTCATTATTTAAAACAATTATAAACATTAAAAAGATTTTAAATTCAATTTATAAATTATTAAGCGAAAATACTACATTCTCTATAGACTTCTTTTCTTTTCTCACTAAAAAAACTAAATTCTATGTCTATATTGTGAACTTTAGTAGACCAAGTTTATTCATCTAATTTTCACATGGAATTTTTATAATTATTAAAAAAATTATGCATCTATGTAAAGGAGACTTGGGCTCTTCAACACTATAATATTGTGAGACTTCAACCATTGCTTTTACAATAATGTGGAAGGGTTAATGTATTAAATTTTCAGTTTAATAATAGTTGAATATTTGAATCTTTAAAAAATATTTTAAATTTTATTCAACCGGTTATATTTATACATTAGAAATAGATATAGAATATTTTTTTAGACAAAAATATTGATATAGAATATTAGTAATTACTTTAGTAATTATTTTAAAAATGAGTTGATTTTTTTTTTGATAAGCATGAGTTGATTTTTTGAAACAAAATCCTTACCTTTCTATATTCTATCATTTTTAAAAATAAAATAATAAATATAACGAGTATGAAATGATTATTATTTTTCTCTATTCCTTCAATTATTATTATCTAAATGTATTCAAAGGATGTAAATTGTAACACCCCGATATTTCTAACGTGTAGATACACTGAAATGTGCAATGATAGCAATAATCAGAGGACACAGTTCCTGGATAATTATTGAACATATAAACTTTTTCCGAAATTAACCATAACATTCGGAACATCCCGACTTCATATAATAGAAGTTACTCGGTCCACAGCCAAAAGGATTACAACATCCGAGTTCAATAACTAAAACAGGAAACACAAATACGGTTCGTACAACTCATAAACGATACAAGTCATACAACCATGACAAAGACAGCAAAAGGAAACATAAGAGGATCAAGACTAGGTCCTTGACATCTCCAAGAGCATGTCACCTACTCGTGCCTGGCAGTTTTCTTCTTTCCCTGCTTCTCTGAAAAACAACAACAATGATAGGGTGAGATAACATATCTCAGTGAGCTCTACCGTACCCCCTCACTGACACTCGGTTTAATTATTAAACCGTTACAACATATTCTTAATAGCCATAACAAGCTACAAATCGAAATGCCGACTGTACAACGACTACGAATCCCGGCAAAATCGTGTTCTTAACTTAGCTTAGCATGAAACGGCTGTACAACGACTACGAATCCCAAATCATAAGCTATAAATTGAAATGCCGACTGTACAACGATTACGAATCCCGGCAAATCGTGTTCTCAATTTGGTTTAGCATAAATCAGCTGTACAACGACTACGAATCCTGATAACCCACGAATTGACCACGCCAAAACGTATACAGGGCCTAGGTAAGGGATCATGACTTCCCTCCCTAGTATGCTACTTGTCGGGTCGTCACCCAACGCGATATATAATAAAATATACATCATGTCCGCATTGGACCGTCTTTCAAGTTTTAGATATCTATATCTATTATCGATCTATAACCCGTTTTTATGAATTCAAAGTTATACATCCGGCGTTATAATCATAGCGTCGAGAAGGATCCACGATCCGGTTTGTTATGCCAAAAACATTATCTCACACGCGGCCTAAGTTTCGGTTTTGAAAACAGTTTTGACCTTCAAAAACAGTGTACTTTCCAAACCAAATTATATAATTATAGATAGGTCTTTGAATAAGCTTTCCAACGCATTCGAGAACACCCCAATCGGATTCCCGGATCAAAAGTTATTGCGAAAACAAGTTCAGGGATTTTTTTAGTGAAAACTGCAAACCGTCGCGACGCGAACAATACCGTCGCGACGCGAACAATACCGTCGCGACGCGAAAAGTGACAGAAACTTTTGCGTCACAAAATCCACTATGGTCGCGAGGCGATGGACCACGGGTCGCGACACGGCCCTTGACAGATAGGTTGGAAACCACTTTTCTAAAACCCCGTTTTTCCCCGGTTCGTTCCCAAATCGTCACCGAGACATCCCGTGACTTCCGAGACTTAAAAACAGATGTTTAGCAACATAATTCAGATCATATTCCAGTACGCAAACAGCATATAGATATATATAATTTCGTGTAAACCGTAAAATTTTATTTTTTGACGAAAACGGTTTTCGACTCGATAAAACGCCTCGGACCCAAAACTTTGTCGTGAGACCAAAACACAATTTGTCCAGAACAACGTTATATCCTTAATCGTGAGTAGAACTCACCGAATTGACGAAATCCCGAGAGTTGAGCCGGAGTACGAAGGTGTTGAACCGAATCACACGAACGCTCCCCGCTAGAACCCGAACCGTTTCCAAAACAGTAACCTCTCCACCAAATCTTCGAATCCAGCAACACCACTAGTCCAAACTCCTTCCAAAAATCGAAATGTAGGCTCAGTATCTCCTCTCTAGCAGCTTCAACTGGACATGCAACACATCAAGGGCTCAAAACTCCATTTTCTCCTCTTGGAGCTCTAAGGTTCAAAAATGGCAAAAGATGAATGAGGGAGAGGTAGGTCCTGAACTTAGGCTCATTATGAAGAGCACGAAAAATGGAATGAAATGGTTAAGACGGAACTTACATGCAACCAGAATGGTGGTGGTGGTGCTCCCTTCTTCCTCCCTCCCCTTCGCCCTTCTCTCTCTTTTCCTTTCTTGGCTTTCTGTTTTCTTTTCTTTCTATTCTGAGTTGCTGAAAGTAGGAAATGAAGGAATGGATCAGCTGGGTGGAGATGAGGTGTGTTAATGAGCTGAGGGCTTAAAAGGTCGTGAAAAGACCAAAATGCCCTTGGCTCATTAAGTCAGGGTTTAGGTGCTGAAATTTCCCTTTTCCTTACGGTTTCCACTAGGCATATATTTCTCGAATAATTCCAATCGAATCCTAAAAATTTAGGGGTGTTACATAAATCAATTGGCTGCACTGATAATTTGAAATCTTTTAACTTTGAAGTTCAATGGTCGATTTATTCTTTTCTATTAAAATAGTTTTTTTCATATTTTATAAAATACTATCATTTTTATCTTGATAAAAAATGTTACAAAATTTTTCTTAAAAAATTTTTCAATTGTTTATTGTCAGATCAAATAATCTTAATGGTAAAAAATACCTTATAAGAATTGTGAGTTTATCTCCCTTTTTATTTCTATTTTAAAAAAAATTATTGATTACTCTTAATTCATTACTTGATGTTTTCATTTTCGTTGCCTTTTGGTATCTCTAAATTATTATCATGATTAGTACTAATTATTATAGTTGTCTTTTAATAGATATTAGGTACAATCTTTTCATTTTCCTTCACTTCAAGTGTTCTTTCACAAATTCTATAAATACCTAAGAAGAGAAAACGCCAATTATCTTTTCATTTTTTACATCACTTTTGTTTCGTTGTTACATCACTTATGAATTTTTTTTGGTTTTCACATCACTAATATCCAGACTTGATGAAATCCATTGTTGTAGTTGGAGTTCCAAAATTTAGTTGTCTAAATTTGTCTCTTTTCGTAAGCTTTTATTGACTGTTGATTAAGTATTGACTTTGTTATAGGTTTAAGTTTAATGTATTGATCATATTTTTATTATGTGTAAATAGAAACAACTATCTCTTTTTGGATTGGAGTATATCTTCAACTATATTAATCGTAATCTTCTTGATTATATAGTGGAGTGAAATTGAGATATGTTGTTGTGAGTTTTACCTATTTCTCTCCTTCTCTCACTCTCTCTCTCTCTCTCTCTCTCTCTCTCTCTCTCTCTCTCTCTCTCTCTATATATATATATATATATATATATATATATATATATATATATATATATATATATATTATATGTAAAGGATGCCCCATTGGAGCCTCCACAATACTTCTCATGAATTTTATTTATTATAATAAGTGGGGGTCTTTGAAGTTCTTCTTGGTGTAACTGTTACGCATTGAAGTGGGAGAATTTCATACTAATAGGAATCATTCCTTTAGTTGCCAATAAGTTCATGAGTTTGTAGAATATGGGTGGAAGATATATAGTTTTAATCGGTTATAAGGAATATAATAAATAAACCCGTGCAACTATTATCATATTTATGTAAGTTACAAAACTCACTAAAATGAAATGTGCTAACTAATCTCACTAGAATAGTGCATTTTGGTAGGTTTGTGATGTAAAATGGTCCTTTAAAACTAAAATAATTTCGTATACGTATTAAATTTAAGTTATTCTTTACAAAATCACACCTAAGATCGTTAGGTAAAAAAATTGTTAAAAAAGTAAAAATATGAAATAGTATTTCAGGTAAAAACAACAAATAAAGTTTCAGATTTATGTTTTAATTTTTTTACAAATATTATATTTTTACTCTTAATTTAAGCTTATTGTGAATAGTACCATTATTTTTACTATCCTTTTGTCATATCATTATAAAGAATAAAAATAAGGAATCGATTTTTGATTGTTATCTCTTTCTATTTTCTATGATTTATGTTTTATCATACAAAATCATTAGCTTTCTTTAATAAAATTCATGTACTTCAAAAACTTCCCAAACTTAATGTAATAATAATATTTAGAGGCTGCAACTGAAATTTGGAAGAAGAAAAAGGAAAAATCATTATAAAAGTAAGGAAAATGCGAGGGACATATATGCAAGTCTTTCAAACAAATTTTTGTTAATATACTATGCTCATTTCCTTAATGCAATATAGTTATTTATTTTCTAATTCCACATTTTGTACCATCGTTTTAGTTACTAAACAAATAAAATATTATTTATTATTGACTTCATGTTTATTTAGACTATATGTTAGGTACAAAAAAAAAAACTTTCGTTATTTTTTTTTCTTCAATTACTCTCATTATGAGTTTTATCCTTCAACTTCCATGAAATAAACAATCCTTTTTGGGTTTACAAGTAAACAAAACATTGAGTAATATTTGCTTGACGTATTTTCGAAAAAATGTTTTTCTACAAGGAAAGTATTGTATGTTCTTGATGTAATATTTCGATTATACGCTATATCAAAAAAATATTTTCATTATTTTAAAATAATATTTCTTTTTATATTATGAATATCATACTTTTTTCAAATTTTTTTCATATCATTACGAAAATTAAAAATAAATAATAGATGTATTTAATCTAAATTTCATTTAAATTAAATTTATTTAATTTTAATTTTTATTTTCGTTTCATTTTATAAATTATTATTTGATGATGAAATCCGGTGAAAGAAAATAATTCAATAACTTTTTGTTTTCTATATGATTTGCCATAAATTACTAAATACAATGAAAAATTAGATGAAACAATACTATATTAATTTCTATAGAAACTAACATGAAAATATATTTACAAATTGTTTAAAAAATTATTAAACAAAATTTCTAAAATTCATTAAACTTTAGTAAAATTTTATATTCAACGGTTTACCTCTTAAAAAATATTGGTAATTACTTATTTTAAAAATTTATACATTATATAATATGGTGTAACATAAATAATAATTTAATATAATAAATGCAATAATATATTTATATAATACTATTTTTTAATATACATAATTTATGTTAACAAATTATATATTTTCATACAAAAGCTCCATAAATTTTTTAAAAAATTGTGATAACAACCCGTACAACACACACAGCCATTCCTATAATATAATCTAATCTAACAATATATAATGAGAAAAGTTTATAAATATTTTAAAGAGGTTAAGTATTTTATTATTAGTTAAATTACTAACGCGTGCAACGGAGAGATCATGCGCACTAGTTACAGTTATATCACAGATATGCACACTAACCTCAAACATCAACGGTTTTGGAATAGAAGGAATATAAAGTTGGAACTAAAGGAGTGTCAAAGGTAAGGAAAGAAATTCAAATTCTTAATTTTGATGTGGTATTTGAAATTCCCCAAATTAGTTGCCACAAACACGCCATAACTTCTTTTTTTCCACAGAGCTTACACATCCTTGGTGAATTACTTGGAATATTATGAAGTCAATCAATTTTCCCATTAAAAACAATGAGCCAATGTTAACTGACCACAAACGACAAACACTGTCATCGAATAAAACAGTGTATGAGAGAGTTGAGTACTTACCCATTGATATATTTCCATTAATTTTACCCGTGATTCAGATTCGTAGTTTATACACAAAAAGTTTCAATAAAACTTCTTTTCTTTAACTTAAACCAGCTTTCAGGTCAAAAGATGAGAAGCGGAAACATGTTACCAAATCCATTGTGTTCTTAAGTCTAAAATAAAACCCTGGCAATGAAATTAAACTCAGTCCCAAGTCACTGAAATCATAGAGTTGGCAAGGCCTGATTCCTCAAAGGTTGAATTACTTTCATAGTCCAGATTTTTAGATGCCCCAGGAATTGCATGAGTTAATCTAAATGCTCTTGTTTCATCTTCACCTAGCTGAACAGCAATGAATGACCACAGCAGCTTCAAAACAAATAAATAAACAAAAGGGTCATTCAGTGAAGCCAAAGCAGACAAATAAACTAGTAACAAATACAACATAAACTTGCATAAGCCCTTTCACAAGGCAAAAATAGATTGATATTTCATGTTGTATCATAATAAATAAAGCGATGATATTTCGACGAATTGAAAGAAATAAACTATGTAAAGCAGGTTTTATAACAATACATCACCCAGGTTGTGAATGATTTTAACCTTGTCAGATGGTCCGTACTTTTTGTTTCGTCACATTAAGCATTTCTCTAATAAATATAGTAAATATGACATAGAAATTTGCGTCATAATTTCCATGAATGGGACAGCCAGGTCCTTGATAGCAGACCCCTTGTTAGGAGAATATATGTTAGAAGGAAGGGTAGTGCTAACAATAAGTAAAGGGGAGGGGTATTTCTGTAATTGACTAGGGAATTGAATGTATAAAGAGGCTAAACACAACTCTGTTTCAGGCAGTCAGGCACAAACAGAAAGTTAGTTACCACAGTTTCACATTGGAACTGAAAATACATGTAATGAACTCAGATTCTTGAGCATTCTTCAATAAAATTCCTCAATTCCCAGTTGAATTCCTTTCAACTGGTATCAAAGCACACGATTTTGGGAAGATTAATGCCGAAGAAGAAGACGACATCTTCAGCGATGGATCCAAGAATTGAAGAAATTTTGGAACGAAGATTTCAAGAGGTTGAGAATCGATTCCAAGAAAGTATGGCCGAGATGAAGGCGATGTTCGCATCGTTGAAGGAATCGGGTCCGTCAGGATCCGGTAACCCGAAATCGAAAGAACGTTCAAATCACGGCGATAGCGAGCGACGACTCCGCAAGGTAGACCTACCGGTCTTCAATGGAGACGACGCGACGGGATGGCTGACGAAAGTGGAACGTTTCTTCAAGGTGCGCAAGATTGAAGAGGACGAAAAACTTGACGCAGCGTTAATGGCGATGGAAGGTGAGGCGTTGTCGTGGATGCAGTGGTGGGAAGCTAATAGCGAAGTACAAACCTGGAGCGGGTTGAAGGAAGCGATTCTTCGTCGCTTTCAATCAACGGTGATTACTAACGCCTTCGAAATGTTGATGAATATGAAACAAGAGAGCACGGTGCGCGAATACCGCAAGAAATTCGAATTGATCGCGAGTCACATCAAGGTACAGGACCAAGACTTGTTCATTGGTATGTTCTCCAATGGTCTGAAAGACGATATCCGAGCAGAGGTGAGGTTGCAACGACCCAAGAACCTGGCTGATATGATGGAAATAGCATTGCTGGCTGAAGAAAAGATAGGAGCCGCGAATAGATATGGTGGACGAAGCACAGGGTGGGCAAAGAATGCGTATAAGACCAGTACTGACAGTGCAGCAACTGGTAAGGGCCCTGAACCGGCAAAAACAACTCTGGCTGCCAACACCAAGTCTGTAGGGAGCAAGGAGATTGAGGAGAGAAGAAAGAAAGGTCTCTGCTTCACATGTGAGGAGAAATACGTGCCTGGTCATATCTGTAAGAACAAGATCCTGAAACTGTTGTATGTGGAAGAGATCCCAGAGGGGGAAGATGAAAAGAAAAGTGATGAGGAAGAAGAGATTGTGTGGGAGGCAGCCATCAAGAGTCTGCACTTGTACAGTATGGCTGGTATATCATCCAATTGCTCTTTTATGTTAAAAGCAATTGTAGGAAGTCTTGAAGTGTTAGTATTGTTGGATTGTGGAGCAACACATAGCTTTGCGTCCCAGAAGTTGGTCACAGAACAGGGTTGGAAAGTGGATAGCATTCCACCTTGTTGGGTGAAGATTGGTAATGGACAGAAGATTTGGATTAGAGGAATATGCAAGGGTGTAGAGCTCTGTTTGCAAGGACACATAATCAAAGTAGATTGTTATGTCTTTCCTCTAGATGGGGAGGATTTTGTGCTAGGTATGGATTGGCTTAGAACGTTGGGAGAGATAAGAGCAAACTTCAAAGATATGTCACTCAAGTGGAAGAGGAATGGTGAGCCAGTGTGTCTGAAGGGTGATCCCACGCTGTCTAGGAAAGAGATGAGTGTACAACAGATTAGAGCAGAGCTGCAGAATCCTGAAGAAATCTATGTAGTGGACTGCAGGGACTTATCTGGGCCAGAAACAGACCAACAACCACTGCCTGAGGTAATACAAGCACTTATTACTGAGTTTGAATGTCTGTTTACTGAACCTGAAGGATTGCCACCTAGTAGAGCTATTGATCATGCTATAGTACTTAAAGAAGGAGCCAATATTCCAAACTTGAGACCCTATAGATATCCCCACTATCAAAAGAATGAAATTGAAAAACTTGTAGCTGATATGCTGAGAGCTGGAGTAATTAGACCTAGCACAAGCCCATATTCAAGTCCTATTATATTAGTAAGGAAAAAGGATGGAAGTTGGAGGTTTTGTGTGGATTTTAGAGCCCTAAACAAACTCACCATACCTAATAAATTCCCTATTCCACTAATTGATGAACTCTTGGATGAACTTGTTGGTGCAACTGTGTTTACAAAGCTGGACTTGAAATCTGGTTACCACCAGATACGAATGAAGGAGGAAGATATATCAAAGACAGCCTTTAGAACACATGAGGGGCACTATGAGTACCTAGTCATGCCCTTTGGCTTGACCAATGCCCCCTCAACCTTCCAAGCACTCATGAATGAGGTTTTGAGGCCAGTTTTGAGAAAGTTTGCCTTAGTTTTTTTTGACGATATTCTCATCTATAGTAAGGATCTGTCACAGCATGTGGAACATCTAAGGAAGGTATTTGAAATACTAAAAGAACATCAGCTGATAGTCAACAAGAAGAAGTGTAGTTTTGCGGTGCACAGTGTAGAGTATCTGGGGCATGTTGTTACTGCTGCAGGGGTATCAGCTGATCCACAAAAGGTTGCTGCAATGACAAACTGGCCCACTCCTAAGGACTTGAAGAGTCTGAGAGGCTTTCTTGGATTGACAGGGTACTATAGACGGTTTGTCAAGGACTATGGCCTGATTGCTAGACCCTTAACAGAGTTACTGAAGAAAGAAAAGTTCTCCTGGCACAGTGAAGCAGAAATTGCTTTTAATCAACTCAAGCAAGCAATGATTTCAATTCCTGTACTCAGAATGCCAGATTTTACCAAACCTTTTGTGATTGAGACCGATGCATCTAGCAAAGGGGTGGGGGCAGTATTGATGCAAGAAGAAAGACCTATTGCTTTCTTTAGTCAAAAATTGTCTCTAAGGGCTCAACAAAAATCTGCATATGAGAGGGAATTAATGGCAATGGTATTGGCAATACAAAGGTGGAGGCATTACCTGCTGGGGAAATCTTTTACAGTAAGAACTGATCAGCAGAGCTTGCAATTTCTCACTGACCAGAATTTGCTAGGAGGAGAACAGGTGAAGTGGACTTCTAAGTTGCTAGGATTTGATTTTAACATACAATATAAATCTGGCAGTTCTAATAGAGTGGCAGATGCACTCTCTAGACAAATGATCCTTGCCTCTATATCCAAGGTTACTCTACCAGAGTGGGAAGAGTGGGAGGAGGAAATAAGGGGGTGTCCTGACCTACAAGCTCAGCTACAACAGGTACTGTTGAAGGGAACTGCAGCCACCAGTTTCACAGTAAAGAAGGGTCTGCTGTACAAGGAAAACAGTTTGGTATTGCCCAGAAAATTCTCAAAATTACCTCTGATCCTAGCTGAGTTTCACACCTCATTACAAGGAGGACACTCAGGATTTTTCAGAACATATAAAAGGATAGCTAGTGTATTCTATTGGCAGGGCATGAAGAGTGATATTAAGCAGTTTATTTCACAATGTCAGCAATGCCAGCGCAGTAAGACTGAGACTTTGGCGCCTGCAGGATTGCTTCAACCACTGCAAATTCCCTCCAAAGTCTGGACTGAGGTAGCAATGGATTTCATTGGTGGGTTGCCTAGGGTGGGAAAACAAGACACCATACTGGTAGTTGTGGACAGACTTACAAAGTATGCCCACTTTCTCCTATTGGGGCATCCTTACAATGCTAGTGATGTAGCTGATGTATTCATTTCAGGAATCATCAAGCTTCATGGCTTCCCTGAAGCTATTGTGTCTGATCGGGACAGAGTATTCTTGAGTCAATTCTGGAAGGAATTGTTCAAGAAGGCTGGAACAAGATTGAAATACAGTACAGCATTCCATCCACAGACAGATGGACAGTCCGAGGTCACTAATAGGTGCCTAGAGGTGTACTTGAGATGTTTTGTGGGTGACTGTCCAAAGACTTGGCCGAAGTGGATGTGTTGGGCTGAATTATGGTTCAATACTAACTATAATAGCTCAATTGGCATGACACCATACAAAGCCTTGTATGGTAGAGATCCTAGTCCTATTATCAAAGGCCCTGCCATTCCATCCAACATTGAAGAAGTTAACAAGCTATACGAGGAGAGAGATGAACTGTTGGGACAACTGCACAGCAACTTGAATCTGGCACAACAACGTATGAAACGGCAAGCAGATAAACACAGAAGGGAATTGACATTGGAGGTGGGTGATTGGGTCTACTTGAAGGCTCGCCCTTATCGGTGGAAATCATTAGCTGCTAGAAGAAATGAAAAGCTTAGTCCTAGGTTCTATGGACCATACCAAGTGGTTGAGAAGATAGGCCCAGTGGCCTACAAGTTACAGCTGCCAGAAAATTGCAAAATTCATCCAGTGTTTCACGTTAGCAAGCTCAAGAAAACAGGGCCAGGAACGTATGAAGCTCAACAAATTCCACTTGCTTTGACAGAAGAAGGAGAGTTACAACCAGAGATTGAAGATGTCCTGCAGTACAGGTACAGTGCAGAGGGCAACTTGGAAGTTTTGGCACGATGGAAAGACCTTCCAGCATGTGAAGATTCTTGGGAAAATGCTGAGAAACTACAAGCAGTTTTTCCTAGTTTTCCCCTTGAGGACAAGGTGAAACTTTTGGGGGGGAGTAGTGATAGCAGACCCCTTGTTAGGAGAATATATGTTAGAAGGAAGGGTAGTGCTAACAATAAGTAAAGGGGAGGGGTATTTCTGTAATTGACTAGGGAATTGAATGTATAAAGAGGCTAAACACAACTCTGTTTCAGGCAGTCAGGCACAAACAGAAAGTTAGTTACCACAGTTTCACATTGGAACTGAAAATACATGTAATGAACTCAGATTCTTGAGCATTCTTCAATAAAATTCCTCAATTCCCAGTTGAATTCCTTTCAGTCCTCCAAGTCACTATGACATTTGCATCATAACTTCTACACATGGCACCCGCGCTGAATGAATTGACACGGTCATATTAGAGCGTGTTACCTGAATTGAATCGGAGCGTAAGAAATTACGCTGAACACGGCGTCCATCTGGAAATCGTACACCAACTCTGCATAAGAGATTTTTTTCAGCCTTGGGTTCTTCAGGCAAGGTTGGATATGTGGGCCTCTTTGGCAAGGCTGCTTCTGGCGGGTTGACAGCAACATCTGCTGCATCTTTATTATCTCCTCCAGCAATTGCACTTGATTCTTTCATGCATTCCAATGAAGCTGCTAGGGCTCTTTGAACTTCCTCATCCTCCTCTTTACTCCCATCTGAATCTACAATTGCTGTAACATCAAACAAGATCATGATATTGACAAAAATACGCACGAGATTATTGTATCATCAGAAATGGGTATAAAATTCAGGCAGTAAAAAATTTTCAATACAAGACATTGAAAGATGCATGATCAGATATGGATTAAGGTAGGGGCAAGGTCCATCTAACGGTAACAGATATAGAAGATATCAATTATATGGAGTGCTGATAAGTAAAAAGAAGAAAACAAGTAAAGATAACAATAAAGACACCTTTAGTTTTTGGTGGGCTAGAACCTGCTCTAGGACGCTTGTGAGACAAGGTAGTGTGATGATCCTTAGGACCGGCATCAAGGAAAGCTAGCAGACCCTGAAGAAAAACACGAGGATCATTAAAATCAATGAGACAAAAAATTACAATAGTCCAAGATTTACAAAGTTGTATCACATACCTCTAACAAGCTTTCAGGTTGAACCATTCCGCACCAGGAGTGCATCTTTTGGCCAGTGATGGGATCAATAATAAGGACAACAGGAATTGAATCCAGTCTGTAATAGGTGCATACTTTCTTGCCTTCAGTTGTGTCATCATATACCTATATCCAAAATGCATAAATAAATTATAAAAGTGCCAATCAGAAAGATGCACATAATCCAACAGTATACAGTAGATGCGTGTTAAATATTAGCAACAAAAACTGCTGCAAATATCACAAATACAATAAGTCCATATTCATGCTTCAGCAGCTCTCATTTAAGCACTTGAATTACCAAGGAATAAGAGTGGCTGCACAAAATAAACAGTAGCTATTTATCGATCAAAGCAATGTTTATGTTATAGGCAAAATCATCAAGACTCGAGCTTCCTTTCTTAAACCTACAACAACAAACAATACTAACCAAACAGCCCCTTTTTATCTCCCAATCCAGGTCAAAGTCAAACAAAATCCATTATAATCATCTCAGTCCTCAGCCCAAACAGATCTACGAAAAAGCTTCATAAAACGTATGTATAAAACTAAACAAAAGTAAACTCCTAAAGAAAATAAAGCATGGTTCCAATTATCCTGGCTCTTAGATTGGAGATCTTGTGGACCACTGGATCCAAGAAATTAACAATCCAAGGGTTCCCACCTAACGCAAGTCCCGAGTTCCAACTACATAATGCCATAGTGTCGTACCCCCATCCGACAGCAAGCAAAATTAGCTAACAAGATCATATGTTTTCCAACATTAATACCCTGCCAAGTCACTCTTCCCCAAGCTAACGATCAGAACAAAGAAAATTTTTAAAAAACAAAAAACTCGTGAATTGAGAGGACACTCTCAGTGCTGTATTGATTTCTTCAGGCATAGGATTGTAATCTACAAGCTGTATGAGATCAGCTTAACAAGTTCTCAACAGACCCTTGAAAATCTAATAAAAGCACAAACCGATTCAGAAAGACTATTCTTATCTGTTGAAATTATGGGGGTTTTAAGTATATAGAGGAAGGAAAAGAAGAAAATAGAGACTAACTCCGAAAATTATGTTACTTTGATGTGGATAATGAGTGACGAATAACCAAATACTAACCCATCTCTATACTTGTACTAACTCTTAATCCTAAATTGATTAAATAAGAAAAGAAATCATGAATCATAAGGAAATATGGAAACTAATCATGACATCAACTAAAATCATACTTATCAATCTTATAGAGAGGCATAAAGTGGCCAACCCCAAAACCACTATAGTGAGACAGTGGATAGCAAGATGGCTGCTATACTGAAGACTGCAGATATAATTTGAATAATTTATGCTAAACATATATAAATGCTCAAAAAATCACAACTAAAGCAATCATAATTATTGATCAGAAATCATACACCCAAACTGTTTAAAAAAAGACAAAAAAACAAATAAGCTGTTTAAATGGATAAACCCTAATCTAAATACACTCAATACACTGAATGTTATAGATGTGTTACCCAATCTACTGAATTAACAAAGTATACACAGCTCCTGCATGTCTCCTTGATTTTACCAGAAAACTTGCTTAACATACCACATAATTGTTGAGCCAATCATATGCCAAGCCAAGCCCACAACTTAATACAAACTACTTATAACAGAAAATATACGGATACTTTGGGTGTGCCCTAGCTCCTAGCACCAACATTTTACCATTAGCGTTGATAGTTCAGGCAAGTACAAAAGGTAAATTTTTTTGGAAAGGCACAATTTATGCAAAACATTGTTGCCTCTGATAGGAGCCTAAATCTTTAACCTTTAAGAATTAGGCTGCTATAAATCACATGATCTTCTTAAGGAGGTCCCAAATGAAGGTATAGTTAAGGAGGTCCCTCTGAAGGTATAGTTATCCTCTAATTTTTTTGTAATTGACTACTATTCATCCAAATTAATTTATTCTTTCATCAACGCTTAACTGGGGAGCCTTACATTGTCATTTTCAGCATTGTGACTAAATAATATCTATGAACTTTTATCGGGAGACTGGGCAACTAATGTGATTAGGATATATATATATATATAACATAAAAAATAGAAAAACTACCATTCAAAATAACAGTGAGGATAGAAGATAAAATAATTACAAATGTTCGGGTCAACAGAGCAACAAATTTACCTGCCAGAATATGAAGTTTGTACTAATGGTCTGAGAAACAGCTTCGTTGGCCCATGTATCCCGATTAAGCTTCACAAAGAAAATATTGACAACAATAGTACTCATGCTGAAACAAACATTCAAGTAAAAAGGAAAATAAAGCACCAAGAGTATAATACCATATGTGAGCTGAATTCCTTGGTAGATTGAATGTTCACCAATAACCATTTGTCCTGCATAGAAGCAGCACTTTTTGCCTGCATTTAAAGATCAAACCTGAGTGACAATTGCATATCAGTTACATCACACATGTAAGTTACATGTTTCCTTATTACACAACATACGAATTTCCACCCACCTAGAGTGACCCCTGGCACAATTTATACACAACCAATTCTTATATATAATGGTTGTACATGTAAATAGATTTATAGGTGGTGCATTTTAAAAATACAAAAGATGTATATGTAAGCATCAAGGGAGGTCTGATCAGCTTATAAGCTTATGAGGATATGTGAAAAATCGTGATAATTGGAAAATAGAGGGGAGGTTGTAGTAATAAACTCTTAATTTAATCCTTGAAAGAGTATTAAAAACTAAAATATATTATCATGTTCAAGTTCAAAAAATCAAAATCAAGCTCGAGTTTGAGCTCGGTTTTATAGCTCAATCATAGAGTCAAATTGGATAAAAAGGTATAGTTTGAGCTTGGTCTGGCTAAATTCAACCTCTAACAGAATCCAAAAATCCGAACTAAAAAAGCAGATTTACCTTATCAAAAGAACCTGTGAACATTAGATGAAAAGGAGGGCGATAAAGAGAAGCCAGATTATCCCGAGAACTCTCAGGCGTAGAGGTAGCACCTTGCTCTGGTTCCCAAACCCCTGGACGCCTCATTTCCTCTTCAAAGTTACGAAATGCAATTAAGGAGCTCGGTTCCTGTGGACGATGTCCAGTTCTTGATCCTCTGCACAAACATAACAAAACAAGGCTTCAATAAATAGTTTTACTGTCAAAAACCACATATAAATTGACACTCACACATATATATGACCTAACAAAAACAAGGCTTGTTAAACATACCCAAACAGCATTGCATTATCATAAAGAGTTTCTCTTATTACAGGTAAGGGAGGGCGCACTTCATCTCCATCATTGTGGCCACCACTTTGATTTGCAGTATCCTGCCTTGGTTCACTAAAACAAGTGCAAGTCAAAAAAACAGCTAACAAAGGAACAATGACTTATAATATCAAAACCATAACTCAGTTCCCAGCATTACATTGAAGGTGGTAGATCAGTCCAGGAATCAACATTTTCTAAAGGTGGAGTGTGCGACACTGGCGGTGGCAACACCGCCCCACTTTCACTCCCAATCAAGAACAGCTGAAGAGCTTCCTCGAGTCTCCAACTTGTGGCCTGTTACAACAAACACATTGTATAGATCTCAACACAACAATAATCGTGCGGCGCCACTAATATAATTCTCAAAAATAAAACTTCACAATTAAAATTCATTCATTCCCATTACTACTTCAGTTTTCACACTGATGTCACAACACAACGATAATCCATGCACCGCCAATAATTTAATTCTCCAAAGAAAGCTTCAAAATTTAAAATTCATTCATTTTCAATCACTATTGTTTACAGCGATGTCTCAACCCAACTTCTTTTCCCCATTTAGTTAGCGGGGGGACTCACCAAACTAGCCCTAAAGCCTACTACATCAGTGAAATAAATAATCCATAAAACATCCAGAAATCACTACACTACAAATAAAAAATTAAAAAACACAATTTTTAAATCTACAACCCTAAATCAAACAAGCCCTAAAATGAGCATCCATTCATAACAATAGATCACAGGAAGAAAAATAAAAACACACTAACTACTAATCATGTAAAAATTCAACCTTTAGGAGCGAAACAAAAAAAAGGGGGCAAAAGAATAAGGGAACCTGAAGGAACTGTCTAGCGGTCTCGGAGGTTTGGCCCTGAGCGACCTCGAGGAAGGAAGAGACCAATGATTGCTGGTCATTGGCAGAAATCACTCCCTCCATTGAATCGGATTTGTTGTATGATCTCTCTGTGATTAGGAATTAGGGTTCCGATGCTGAAAGGAAGTGAATGGGAGAGAAGAAAGAGAGTCATTAACGAACTAGTAAGACGCACGCAAAATTAGTTAATGTTCAGTCCTCTATATATAATTACCTTCTCCCAGATAACCTTGGTGCCACTGGATTGATCACTCTAGCTCTAACCTCTGTACTCTGAATCCTAGGTTATTTTTGTTAATTTCATAAAATACTCAAAATATTTAGGTTTAAATATGTTTTTTTACACTGTAAATATAGTTATTTTTTAAATAAGTTCATACAAAAACACTTTTTTTAAAAAAGTCCTTCTGTTAATGTTACATTACAAAAAAGTCTGAGTTGGCTAATAATGTTCCTATGTGTCATTAATATTTATTTCTATTTCTTTTAAATGGGCTTATTTGGATACCAAGTCATTATTTTTTAGTATTCCTCATCTTCTCCTACTCTCTCTGTGTGTGTGAAGACAGCCTCGTAAACTCTTGAAGCCATTATAGAGCCAACTTGGGATGCAATTACAGGAGTAAATTTCTTAATTTAATTAGTTTTATTTAAACTTGAAGAGGACGGTGCAAAACTCCCATTCCTAGGATACAAACTAGAAGATTTTGAGGTGGATTTCAAGTTAACATTGGAACTAATCCCAGGAGATGAGTTCAATGATGAAACACCGTTGACAAACCCTCCATCACCATTAGAATCACCGTTTGATGATTTAGAAGGCTTGTGTGGTATAACTCGTATTTTTCATCTTCCAATCAATCGAATTTTACTCTGATATTTATGAGTCTATTTGCGTTTACAGTATGTACGGGAGGAACTCAATATACAATTAGTTTAATGATGAGTTATCATATTCTAGAACACCCAAAACGTAGAAAATCCCTCTCATCTCCGATCTCTCTCTCTCTCTCAGTCCACCCTCCCCCGATCGCAGCACCTCTCTCTCTATTCCTCCCCATCTGGTTTGTTCTTCTTCTCTTTCTCTCTCCGAGCTCTCTCATCTCCGATCTCTCTCTCATCTTCGATCTCCCTCTCTCTCTCTCAGTCCACCCTCACCCCCATCGCACCACCTCTCTCAGTATGATGTCCCCAAGGCACCTGCGCCAAGGGGGTGAAGGCGCCCAGGCACAGGGCGCCAATGCACCCAGCACCCAAGTGCCCTCATAGGGACATCGAAAGCCAACCACATCACGTCTTGCCATGTCTGGCAAATTTGTCCCACAACCAACGTTTCTGGGCAAGGAAGGGACACGAGTTACCTAGGGACAACCCAGAACTTGTTACTCATGTGACGCAGGTGCTAGACAAGGCAAGACATGATGTCTCCAAGGAATTACGGTTTTTTTTAAAAAACATAACTCTACGAAATTCCCACATTTGCCATGAAAAACATGCAACACAAGCCAAAAAAGGCTTGGGTGTGGCACGAGGAAGGAGCCCATGGCGCCTTGCCATGCGCCTGGGGCATGGGCAGGCAGGGTGCTCCCCCTATAGTAGCATAATGGACCAAAGCCACTCCTACCCCAGCGTTGACACTTTTTTCTGGAGAATACAGATAAATCTGTAGAACTATCTACCGAATCGAAAGATTTGAGGACAAATAATTTTGATTCCGTCTTATGTAAATATACATCTGGTACATTTACTAAAACCGAACAAAATTTCTCCATTACTGAACTCGAAACACTTGCGTGTCTAAGAGTTCTTGAAAAATGGAAAATAGAGCTCTTACTTACAAGGTTCGAGCTTCGAACTAACTAAAAATATGTAACAGGTTTTTGGAGATACAAACTCCATGAAGATTACAAGAAGGGACGACTAGTAGCAATTATACAGTCACTTTGATTCATAATTATATTGTCTCTTATTCAATTCTTAGAGGCGAGTCTATCCCTTCTAAGAAGGTACTTTTAATCATTATCTGAATGGTTGATATATGAATATTGTAACATCCTTAATTTTTAAAATTTTCCAATCCATAGGAAATTCGAATAATCTATATTCCGAGCGTGACGTTAACGCATAGCTCGATGGGGAATGGTCGAGGACAAATTGTAAAGCGGAATCTCCATCGAATTATGGGTTAATGGTGGAATTATAGAAGGTTTTTAAGCTGAAGGGCAATATGGTATTTTCTCACCATTTTACTCCTTCAGCCCCTATTAGCTGAACCTGCCACACATCACTTAAACATTTAAACTCCAGCTGAAAAGAAAGCAAAGGAAAACAGAAGGGAGAAAATAGAAAGGAAAGGGGAAAAATCGAGAGAGAAAGAGAGAGAGAGAGAGAGAGAGAGAGAGAGAGAGAAGAAGGAGAAGGATTCATCTCCATTGTCATTGCATGTAAGTATTCTCATCACTTCCCTACTCCATTTTCGATTTCCTTTCCAATGAACACAATTTCAGAAGTTGATTCTCTCTCTATCTCTCAACCTCAATTTCGAAACTTGAACTCTGAGTGGTGAAAATGGTGGAGTTGTGTGTTGATGGGTTGCATGTTCTATTGTAGCTGTTGAAGGTGAAGTCCTAGCCTTGCATTTCGATTTGGAGGAAGCTTGTGAGGAATTGGGTTGTTGTTTCAGTTGTGAGAGAAAGGAAGCTACTGTCCTTGTTCGAATTCGGTTTCTAGCGGGGATAGTTCGTTGATTTCGGTTCGGCGATTTCGTCTCTCGGCTCAACTCTCGGGATTTCGTCAAAACGGTGAGTTCTACTCACGGATTAGGGAAATAAATTAAATGATTTGAACCTTTGGCATAATCTGATATTTTATTGAAAATGTGTCTTTGAAGCTAAATTCTGAGTTTTTGGAAAAATGGGCGTTTTACGGTTTTGAAATCCATAAACGAATTGAAATGATTTTGATGACAATTCTGAAATGAATATGTATTCTGGAATGCCTGGACATTTTCTGTATTTCAGGTGGGATTGAGATTAGGGATCGAATTGGGACCGATCGGAGAAACGAATCGGTAAAATCTGTGCAAGTTCTGTAATAGAACAGGACGCACGGATCTTGCGCCCCTGGGCACGGACCGTGCGCCTGCTTCGGTTTGGCAAAATTGCGAAATAATACAGGACGCACGGATCGTGCGCCCCTGGGCACGGACCGTGCGCTCCTTTCGGATTGACTGGATGGTTGTAGGTGCATCACGCACGGGTCGTGCGCCCCTGGGCACGGACCGTGCGTGGGGTTCTGTTACCGGTTTCCGATTTCTCGTTTCGTCACTCCGATTGATTCCAAACCACTTCTAATCTCCTTCCCAATTATTTGTGACATAACTAACCTAATAAAAACTCCATTTTAAGCATGTTCAACTTGAGTTTTTGAAAAGAGGTCTTGAAGGTTAATTGAACCGAAAACCGGAAACTTAGACCACGTGTGAGATAACATTTTGGCTTAACAAACCGGATCGTGGATCCTTCTCGACGCTATGATTATAACGCCGGATGTCTAACTTTGAATTCATCAAAACGGGTTATAGATCGATAATAGATATAGATATCTAAAGCTTGAAAGACGGCCCAATGCAGGTAAGATATATAGATTATATCGAGTTGGGTGATGACCCGACGAATTGGCATACTAGGAAGGGAAGTCATGAGCCCTCACCCTAGGCCCGGAAAACGTTATGGTATGGTCTAACGTGGGTTATCGGGATTGTGGGCTTTGCACAGCCGATTTATGCTAAGTTATGTTCTCGACTCATCGGGATTGTGGGCTTTGCACAGTCGATGTTTCGTTTGAAAAGCTTGTATTATAAATTAATTGACAAGGCTTAAAAATATATAATAGCACTTCATTGACCGGGATTGTGGGCTTTGCACAGTCGGTAATGGGCTAGGTATATATCGAAGCAAATAGCTTATAAATACAACTATGTTGCAACGGTTTTATAAACAAACCAAGTGATGGTGAGGGGGCACGGTAGGACTCACTGAGACAAGTTGTCTCACCCAATCATATTTGTTGTTTTTACAGAGAAGCGGGGCAAGAGGAAGAGTACCCGGCACGGATAGGTGAAGTGCTCTTGGAGATGTCAAGGACGGATAGTCTTGATGTTTATTTTCCTATTTTGTTGTCTCTGTATGGTTATATAACTTGTAGTTGTTATGAGTTGTATGAACCCTTATGATTTCTGTTTATTAAGTATTGAACACGGAGTTGTATTCCTTTTGGATCTTGGATTCGTGTATGGAATTAAGACGGCTTAGTCCGAAATATTATGTTTTAATTCGGAAAAAGTTTGTACGCTCAATACTTAAGCATGAATTGTGTCCTCTGATTATTGCTATAATTGTGCATTACGGTATATCTACACGTTAGAAATATTGGGGTGTTACATTTGGTATCAGAGCGGTTCGACCTAGTCAGACTTAGATGTTTAGAGTCTCGTATGTCTTCTAAGTCTGATTCTTCTTAGTATGCTATTAGACATTGAGCCTGATCAACTTAATACTTGGTGCATATTCCGCAGAATCATGGCTGGAAGAGATAGGAGAAACCCACCTGTTGATCCTCATCAAGAATGGATGCAGAATGTCATCGAAACTCAGCAGAAGATGATGAATGACATGATGCTAATGCAACAGCAACAGATGGCTCAGATGGCTCAAATGCAGCAGATGCATCAAGTGCCTCAACCACAACCAACTGAGCCAGTCAATGTACCAACACCTGAGGATCCCAACAGGGCGTATTTTCGGTTTTTGAAGATGAAACCCCCAATCTTCAAAGGAGGATCTGATGCAATGAAAGCCCATTTCTGGGTAGATGCCATGGAAAGGATCTTTATGACTTTGCAATGCAATGAAGAATAGAAGGTAATTTGTGCTGCTAATGCTCTGGATGAAGATGCTCATACCTGGTGGACCAATGCACGCAGGATGCTTCAAACCCAAGGGACGCCTCTTAACTGGGATAACTTTAAGGAGCTGTTCCTAGGTCACTACTTTCCTGATGCTGGGAGACTTGCCAAATAGGTGGAGTTTGTTAGTCTGAAACAAGGGGACATGTCTGTTGGGGAGTATGCTGTAAGGTTTGAGAGGTTGTCTCAATTTTATGAAGTGGGAACTCATGCTCCTAATGACCGGTGGAAAATGATAATGTTTAAACAAGGCCTCCGTGGTGATGTGCATCAAGGTCTTAGTTCCTATACTATGACCACTTATCCCACCTTGGTGCAACAAGCACACACTGCTGAAGAAGATCTCAAAAGAATGTATGCTGAAAAAAGAGATTTTTGGAAGGAAAAACGAAGGGGTAATGAATCGACTTCTTCCAACCCTAGAAAAAGGGGTAACTCCGAAAAAGGAAAGCAAGTGCAGACTAATGACTCGACAAGGTCTAATAAATGTTCTATCTGCAAGAAGATTCACAGAGGTAGATGTCAAGCTGGGCCAAACCAATGCTACTTTTGCAAGGATGTGGGCCATTATGCTAATAATTGCCCGGCGAGGAAAGTTTTGTTGGAGTCTCCTGATGCTCCAAGGCAGGCTCGAGTCAACACTTTAGACGCCCAGACCATCACACCTGCTGATAATCTCATAAGGGGTACAGGTTCTCTCTTTAATCAAACTGTTAATATACTGTATGATTCTGGCGCTACTCACTGTTTTATCTCTGAAGCGTGTGCTGAACGGTTGGGATTAGAAGTGTCTCCTATATCTGAACCGATAACTATCCTTACTGCTGCAAAGGGTCGTGTTCGAACCCAATCATTATGCCTTAACTGTCTACTTGCCATAGGAGGCAGGGAATTCGTTATGGATTTTACCTGTTTGCCTATGAGGGGGATGGAGATTGTTTTGGGAATGAATTGGATGACTTCCAATCATGTTACTATTGACTGTTTCAATCGTGCAATCGAGTTTCCTTCCGAAGTAGCGGAACATGCACCGCCTGCAGATGATAATGTTATTTCGTTCGCTTCCGCCAGCCAGTCTCTATTCCAAGGTGCGGAAGCTTTTGTTGTCATTTTGTCTGCATCAACTGAAGCTGATTTGGATTTATCATCTGTTCAAGTTGTTAATGAATTCTTAGATGTTTTTCCTGAGGAAGTTTCCTCTTTGCCTCCTGAACGAGAGGTGGAGTTTTCTATAGATTTGGTGCCGGGTGCGGGGCCAATATCTATAGCACCGTATAGGATGTCTCCTCTCGAACTGAAGGAATTGAAATCCCAACTTGAGGAATTAATTTCCAAGAAGTTTATTCGACCGAGTGCTTTTCCATGGGGTGCTCCGGTATTGCTAGTCAAGAAGAAGGACGGAAGCATGAGGTTATGCATCGACTACCGTCAGCTGAACAAGATTACCATCAAGAATAAGTATCCGTTACCAAGGATAGATGATCTGCTTGATCAACTTCGAGGCGCTAAAATATTCTCCAAAAATGATCTAAGATCGGGATACCATCAAATCAGGGTAAATGCCTTAGATATTCCGAAAACGGCTTTCCGCACAAGGTATGGACACTACGAGTTTGTGGTGATGCCTTTTGGATTGACTAATGCCCCGGCTATTTTTATGGACTACATGAATCGAGTATTTCATTCCTACTTGGATCACTTTGTGGTTATCTTCATAGATGACATCTTGGTATACTCAAAGACAATTGAGGAGCATGCCCAGCATCTCCGCTTTGTTCTAGGAGTACTCCGAGAAAAGAAGTTATATGCAAAGCCGTCGAAGTGTGATTCCTGGATGTCAGAAATAAAGTTTTTGGGTCATGTGATTTCCCAATAGGGAGTAGCGGTGGATCCTAGTAAAGTGGAAGCTGTGTTGAATTGGGAACGACCAACGTCAGTGACAGAAGTAAGAAGCTTTTTGGGATTAGCTGGATATTACAGAAGATTTATCGAAGGATTCTCACAGTTGATTCTCCCACTTACCCGGTTAACTCGCAAGGGTCAACCGTTTACATGGGATACCGATTGTGAGGAATGTTTCCTCGAACTGAAGGAACGATTGACTTCTGCTCCGATCCTGATTCTTCCGGACCCGTCCCTGGGATTTCAAATCTTCAATGACGCCTCTGGGAAGGGTTTAGGATGCGTTCTCATGCAGAATCAACATGTTGTGGCATATGCATCAAGGCAGTTGAAGACGCACGAACGGAACTACCCAACCCATGACTTGGAGCTGGCGGCTATTGTGTTTGCACTGAAAATTTGGTGACACTACCTTTATGGTTCTCGTTTCGAAGTTTTTAGTGATCACAAGAGCTTGAAATATCTGTTCGATCAGAAAGAGCTGAATAACAGACAAAGAAGGTGGATTGAATTTCTGAAGGATTATGACTTCGAGTTGAATTATCATCCGGGAAAAGCTAATGTTGTGGCAGACGCGTTAAGCAGGAAGTCTCTCCACGCCGCAGAGATAATGGTTCATGAAATGACTTTGTTGGAGTCCTTTAGGGATTTGAATCTCAAGGTGACGAGAAAAGGGAACCGATTAGTGTTACGACATATTCGGATAGCCAGTGTGTTAAGGGAACAAATCTGTGTAGCTCAAGAAGCTGATGTGAAGTTACAGTCTCGGAGAGGATCGCCAGATTTTACTGAGGATGGGGACGGCATGATTTGCTTTAATGGGAGGATTTGTGTTCCCGATGATGATGATATCAAAAGGCAAGTATTGGAAGAAGCTCATAGGAGTCAGTACTCTATACATCCAAGATCCACCAAGATGTACCGAGACTTGAAGTTAATGTATTGGTGGCCTGGGATGAAGGCCGAGGTTGCAGAATTTGTTTCTCGGTGCTTAACTTGTCAGAAGGTTAAGGCGGAACACCGAAGATCGGGCGGTCAGTTACAACCACTAGATGTGCCAGTTTGGAAATGGGAAGATATTTCCATGGACTTCGTCATGGGTTTGCCGAGGTCACAAGTCGGTAATGATTCTATTTGGGTAGTAGTGGATTGATTGACTAAATCCGCTCACTTTATTCCTGTTCACTCGACTTATAAAGTTTCCAAGTTAGCAGATGAGTATGTAAAGAACATTATCAGACTGCATGGGGTTCCAACGAGTATCGTGTCAGACCGAGATCCTAAGTTCACCTCCAGATTTTGGAAAGCATTGAATGAAGCTTTGGGGACAAGAGTGTTGGTTAGCACTGCTTATCATCCTCAGACTGATGGTCAGACTGAGAGGACTATTCAGACTCTTGAGGACATGCTTCAGGCTTGTGTGCTCGATAGCGGAAGGAAATGGGAGGATCATCTTCCATTAGTAGAATTCTCCTACAACAACAGTTACCACTCCAGCATTGGGATGGCACCATTTGAAGCACTTTATGGTAGGAAGTGTAGAACTCTGTTGTGTTGGTGGGAGAGTGGTGAAGATAGGTTTTTGGGACCCGACATGGTTCGTGAGACAACCGAGAAGATCAAATTAATTCGAGAAAGAATGAAGGTTGCTCAGAGTCGGCAAAAGAGCTATGCTGACAACCGAAGGAGGCTGTTGGAATTCGGTGTTGGTGATCATGTATTCTTGAAGGTTTCCTCAACCATAGGTACCGGGAGAGCCTTGCGAGCGAAGAAGCTCAGTCATCGATATGTTGGACCTTTCCAAATCATCGAGCGGATTGGGCCAGTTGCCTATCGTCTCGCATTGTCTCCGGCCTTATCAAATCTCCATGAAGTATTCCATGTGTCTCAATTAAGGAAGTATGTCCCCGATCCACATCAGCCGTTGAGTGTTGACACGATCGATTTTCGACCGGATTTATCATTTCAACCATATCCAAGCTATATCTTGGAGCGCGGTGAGAAGACGTTGCGGTCAAGGGCCATTCCTATTGTCAAAGTGGTCTGGGATGGATTCTCGATCGAAGAGGCTACCTGGGAGTTGGAAGATGACATGCGGACTCCATATCCATATCTCTTCCATTGAGGTACGTCTTTCATTTTTGAGGACAAAATTTTAAAAGTTGGGGTGATTGTAACATCTTTAATTTTTAAAATTTTCCAATTCATAGGAAATTCGAATAATCTATATTTCGAGCGTGACGTTAACGCATAGCTCGATGGGAAATGGTCGAGGACAAATTGTAAAGTGGAATCTCCATCGAATTATGGGTTAATGGTGGAATTATAGAAGGTTTTTAAGCTGAAGGGCAATATGGTCTTTTCTCACCATTTTACTCCTTCAGCCCCTATTAGCTGAACCTGCCACTCATCACTTAAACATTTAAACTCCAGCTGAAAAGAAAGCAAAGGAAAACAGAAGGGAGAAAATAGAAAGGAAAGGGGAAAAATCGGGAGAGAAAGAGAGAGAAGAAGAAGGAGAAGGATTCATCTCCATTGTCATTGCATGTAAGTATTCTCATCACTTCCCTACTCCATTTTCGATTTCCTTTCCAATGAACACAATTTCAGAAGTTGATTCTCTCTCTATCTCCCAACCTCAATTTCGAAACTTGAACTCCGAGTGGTGAAAATGGTGGAGTTGTGTGTTGATGGGTTGCATGTTCTTTTGTAGCTGTTGAAGGTGAAGTCCTAGCCTTGCATTTCGATTTGGAGGAAGCTTGTGAGGAATTGGGTTGCTGTTTCAGTTGTGAGAGAAAGGAAGCTACTGTCCTTGTTCGAATTCGGTTTCTAGCGGGGATAGTTTGTTGATTTCGGTTCGGCGATTTCGTCTCTCGGCTCAACTCTCGGGATTTTGTAACGCCCTAAAATAATTTAATTAAATTAATTAATTAAGTTATTTGAGGGATTACAAAATTATTTAAGTGGAATAATTAAGTTGGATTTGTTTTATTTTAGGGGGTGTGATGAACTAATAGGGGTGGTGTGAAAAATGGGCCCAAGTCACTTAAGTGACCCAAGCCCATTCCTTTTATCCTAAAGCCTCAAAAACCTAAACTAAATTCCATCTTCACCAAAGAAAGAAATCAGCGAATACTGAGAGTGAAGGGAGTAAGTGAGGCGCAACTTTCAGCAAGGAGGAGAAGGAGAGTTTTGATTCATCTTTGCTCTAGGTAAGCTCTTTGATCCTCTTTTCCCTTCCATTTCTCTTCTCTTGCAAGTAGTAGGTTCAAATCACTCTTCTTCCACTGTTGCGATTTTTTTTCTTTTCCTCCATGGTTGTTGCTGCTGGCGCGACTTGCGAATAGAAGAGGAGGGAGGGGAGCTGCTGCCATTTTCGTTCTTGAGGCTTAGGGGTGGCTGAGTTCTTCAATCACAAGGTTAGGGGGCTCTATTTATACTTATAATAATGCTTAAGTTGGATTGTTGTAGTGATGGGCTGAATTGGGTGTTTTGTGAGATGATTGAACAATTGATTAAATTGGGTTGTCGTAGTGATATAGGTTGAATTGTTGTGTTGTGAAATGGTTGAATCATTGCTACTGACAGTGAGATGAAAACAAATGTTAATGATATAGTTAATGAATTGTTAAGTAAATTAATATAATTGTTGAATTGTTGGTTTAGTGGCATCATTGAGTAATTGCTACTGCTTTTAGTTGTGTTAGTTGTTTGGGCTGAATTGGAATCTTATTGTTATTGAAATTAAGTTAGTTGAAATGTTGTATAATTATTATGGTTGAATTGTTGTTACTTTCGATTTACCACTGTGCTGGGAAGTTAATGAATAAAGTGTAAATGTTGGATTAGTGTGCTATTTGAAATAGAAAATGGTTGCTGCCTATTGTTTTAATGAAAGGTTAGTCTAGGAATTGTTAAGTAATTGATAAGCATTATTATAGTTAAACAATTATTAAGTACTATTATAGTTTGAATAATTGTTAAACATTTAATATAGTTTGATAGTTAAATAATTGCTACTGATCGGATTAGTTGATGAGTTAAGTAGTCGATGAATTAAGTTAATTGAATGGTAAATAAAGGCTACTGTTGAGTATTTCGATGAGCTTGTTGGATTGTAAGAATTAGATTACTAGCCTAAGAGTAATAAGCGGTGTGTACGGAGTTGTAGTTAATCGGAGATGTGAAAGCGGTGAGGGACTCCGGTCCAAAGCGGTGCGGTAACCTTAAGACCTTTATGTTGACTATATTAAGTTGAGGAATGCAAAGCGGCGAGTTTACCAATTATTATGGATCATGTGTGGTGTTGTGGTGCATAGTCATAGTGTCGCATGACTCATGTTGCATAAAGCGGTGTGTCGGCTTCGGCCAAAGCGGTGTGGTGGCTTCGGCCAAAGCGGTGAGTGCCCTCCAGGCTAATAGCGGTGATGATGGATCCACATGCATGTTGCATTACATGCATTAGTCGAGCATTTGATGAGTTTATGGATGAATTATGAATATGATTATTGTTGTTGATAATGGGGTGAATTGATATGACTTAGTGTTGCTTGCTGCCTTCCTTACTATAACGCCTTTCTTAATCATTATTATTTGTGTAAAGAGACTCACCCTACTGCCTTTGTTGCTTCTTATGTCGGCAACTTGCAGGTGATCGAGAGTGAGGGCATCCTTATGCCTCTTTTCTAGTAGTGTGTCAGCTCTGATATGTAGCACCAGGGGGAGGGCGTAGTATTAATATATTTGTCGTTTTGATTGTATTGGATTGTTACATTGATGTATGGATGCCATTATCCTGTGTTGAGGATATTATTATTTATGTGCTGTAAATTAAAACAGGTGTTGTGGGCCCGTCCCCAAATTATTCGTGCTATATATCATGCTGTTAGATTGTTGACCGTATGTCACTGTTTTAATCTGGTTGATTTATAAGCGGTGAAATGTGACGCTTCCTTTCAAAAGAAAATCTTTTTTTCATTAAACTCTGATATAATAATATAATAATAGTTGATATAGAAGGGGGGTGTTACATTAGTGGTATCAGAGCTGAAGTTGGTCTGTCCGACCAAGTGTCTAGGTGTTATGTTTGTTGTATCTAATTATGTTTATTTGTGTAGAAATCTGATCCGATGGCAAGACGTGATGATGCTGCTTTGGCTGCTGCTCTGCAAGCCATAGCTCAAGCTGTTGGGAATCAGCACACGGCTGCTGATGCTAATGCTCGTAACTTAGCAACGTTCCAGAGGGAAAATCCACCCACCTTCAAGGGTCGGTATGACCCCGATGGAGCCTTGGCCTGGTTAAAGGAGATAGAGCGGATCTTCCGTGTCATGGAGTGTTCTGCTGCTCAGAAAGTGAAATTGGGAACTCATATGCTAGCAGAGGAAGCTGACGACTGGTGGTTGGGAATGCTGCGGAGATTGGAAAATGCTGGTGTGGAAGTTACTTGGGAAGTTTTCACAAGGGAGTTCAAGAGAAAGTACTACCCTGAGGATGTGCGAGCTAAAAAGGAAGTGGAATTTCTAGAGCTGAAGCAGGGAAATAAGACGGTAGCTGAGTATGCCGCCAAATTTGAGGAGTTAGCCAAGTTTTGTCCTTACTATGCCAATGATGCTGATTCGGAGTTCTCCAAGTGTGTCAAATTTGAGAGTGGTCTGCGCCCTGATATAAAGAAAGCAATTGGGTATCAAGAGATTCAGGATTTTGCTAGATTGGTTGATAAGTGTAGGATCTATGAGGAAGACAGTAATGCTGCTTACAAGGCTGTGAAGGAAAATAGGAATTCTCAGTTTAGGGCAAAGCCCTATGATGTTGCTGGAAGTAAAGGTAAGTGGAAAGCAGGTTCTGGTCAGAAATCAAGTGGGGGAGGTGCCCCTTCGGACATTGTGTGTTATTCTTGTAAGAAGTCTGGTCATAAGAGTAATGAGTGCCCCGAGGCCAATTGTTTCAAGTGTGGTCAGAAGGGCCATAAAGCTGCTAACTGTGAAAAGAAAGGGGTTGTTTGCTATAATTGTGAAGAAGTGGGGCATGTGAGTGCTAATTGTCCTAAACCCAAGAGGGAGAGAGCTAAAGGGAAAGTGTTTGCGCTGGCAGGATCCGAAGATGCTAACGAGATTAGAGGTACTTACATTATTTATGGTATTCCTGTGATTGCTATAGTAGATACCGGTGCCACTCATTCTTTCATTGCTTCATTATGTGCTGAAAAATTGGGTCTTGAATTGTCTTCTATGATGAGGGAGATGGTTATTGATACTCCAGCTAAGGGGTCGGTAACTACCTCCCTAGTGTGTGCTAAGTGTCCTCTGTCAGTCTTCGGCAGAGATTTTCTTGTGAACCTTATTTGTTTGCCTTTGGAGGGATTGGACGTTATCCTTGGTATGGACTGGTTAGTTGATAACCATGTGCATATCAATTGCTTCGAGAGATCTGTGAGTTTCCTTGTCCCTGAGGAAGAAGAATCTGCCTTGCTGCCTGCTGGTCAATTGCGTAGGTTAATGAGGGAAGAAGTTCATCTATTTGCCTTGATGGCGTCTCTGTCTGTTGAAAGTCAGGATATTATTGAGGGGTTGAAGGTAGTGTGCGAATTTCCGGGAGTGTTCCCTGACGAGATTCCGAGTGTTCCGCCAGAGAGGGAGATTGAATTTACTATTGATCTTGTGCCGGGTACGAGGCCTGTGTCTATGGCACCGTACCGGATGTCGGCGTCTGAATTATCTGAACTGAAGAGTCAGCTAGAGGAGTTACTTGAGAAGAAGTTCATAAGGCCTAGTGTGTCACCTTGGGGAGCACCTGTATTGTTAGTGAAGAAGAAGGATGGAAGCACGAGGCTTTGCGTGGACTATAGACAATTGAATAAAGTGACAATCAAAAACAGGTATCCGCTTCCGAGAATTGACGACTTGATGGACCAGTTGGTGGGTGCTAAGGTGTTTAGTAAGATCGACTTGAGGTCGGGTTATCACCAAATCAAGGTGAAGGATGAGGACGTTCAGAAGACAGCTTTTAGAACGAGATATGGGCACTATGAATATTCTGTAATGCCGTTCGATGTTACCAACGCACCCGGGGTGTTTATGGAGTACATGAACCGTACCTTTCATAGCTATTTGGATCGTTTTGTAGTAGTTTTTATAGATGATATTCTGGTGTATTCCAAGACGGAAGAAGAGCACGCAGAGCACTTGAGGTTAGTGCTAGAAGTATTGAAGGAAAAGAAGCTTTATGCAAAATTGTCAAAGTGCGAGTTCTGGTTGCATAAAGTGAGTTTTCTTGGCCATGTGATTTCTGGTGACGGTATAGCTGTAGACCCAGCCAAGGTTGATGCTGTGTTGCAGTGGGAGAGCCCAAAGTCAGTGACTGAGATAAAGAGTTTCTTGGGTTTAGCCGGTTACTACAGGAGGTTTATAGAGGGTTTCTCTAAGCTAGCCCTTCCGTTGACTCAACTGACGTGTAAGGGAAAGGCTTTTGTGTGGGATGCCCGGTGTGAAGAGAGCTTCAATGAGTTGAAGAAGAGGTTGACTACATCTCCTATTTTGGTATTGCCTGTTCCAGAGCAACCGTTTGTAGTGTATTGCGATGCTTCCAAGATGGGTTTAGGAGGTGTGCTGATGCAAGATGGTAAGGTAGTAGCCTATGCGTCTAGGCAGTTGAGAATTCACGAGAAGAACTACCCTACTCACGATTTGGAGCTTGCGGCGATTGTCTTTGCTTTGAAGATTTGGAGACACTATTTGTATGGTGCTAAGTTTGAGGTGTTCAGTGACCATAAGGGGTTGCAGTATTTATTTGATCAGAAGGAGCTGAATATGCGACAAAGGAGGTGGCTAGAATTATTGAAGGACTATGACTTTAACTTGAATTACCATCCGGGGAAGGCTAATGTTGTAGCCGACGCTTTGAGTAGGAAGTCCCTTCATGTGTCTGCAATGATGGTGAAGGAACTCGAATTGATTGAGCAGTTTCGGGATTTAAGTTTGGTCTGTGAGGTAACGCCTAAGAGTGTAAGACTGGGAATGTTGAAGATTCACAATGAATTTTTAGATGTTATTAGAGAGGCTCAGAAACAAGATATTAAGTTAGTTGAAGCAGCAGTTGGGATTGATCATTCCGAGAGTAAGGATTATGAGATAGATGCACAAGATGTGTTGAGACACCGTGGAAGAATTTGTATTCCTGATGACGAAGAAATTAAGAAAGCAATCCTTGAAGAGGGACATCGGAGCAAGTTGAGTATCCACCCAGGGGCCACAAAGATGTACCAAGATTTGAAGAAACTGTTTTGGTGGCCGGGCATGAAGCGAGATGTAGCCCAATTTGTGTATGCTTGTTTGACATGTCAGAAATCTAAGGTAGAGCATCAGAAGCCGGCAGGGTTGATGCAGCCATTGGATGTTCCGGAATGGAAGTGGGATAGTATCTCCATGGATTTTGTAACTGGGTTGCCGAATACAGTTAGAGGATTTGATGCTATATGGGTGATTGTGGACAGGTTGACGAAATCTGCGCACTTTTTGCCGATTAATATGACTTATCCGGTCCCGAAGTTGGCAGATATTTATGTTAAAACAATTGTGAAGCTGCATGGGGTTCCGTTGAGTATCGTATCTGATCGGGATCCCCGGTTTACTTCTGAATTTTGGAAAAGCTTGCAAGAGGCCTTAGGTTCTAAATTGAGATTGAGTTCCGCTTATCATCCCCAGACAGATGGGCAGACGGAAAGAACTATCCAGTCACTAGAGGATTTGTTGAGAGCATGCGTTCTGGAACAAGGAGGTTCATGGGATTCCCATTTGCCATTGATTGAATTCACTTATAATAATAGTTTTCATGCGAGTATTGGGATGGCGCCTTTCGAGGCATTGTATGGTAGGAGGTGCAGGACACCCTTGTGTTGGTATGAATCAGGGGAGAGTGTGGTGTTAGGCCCTGAGATTGTGCGGGAAACTACAGAGAAGGTGAAGATGATCCGAGAGAAGATGAAAGCCTCGCAGAGTAGGCAGAAGAGCTATCATGATAAGAGAAGAAAGGATCTGGAGTTTCAAGCCGGTGACCATGTATTCTTGAGAGTCACTCCGGTGACAGGTGTGGGTCGTGCCTTGAAATCTAAGAAGCTAACCCCTCGTTTTATTGGCCCATACCAGATTTGGAAAGAGTTGGGAAAGTTGCCTATCGGGTGGCATTGCCACCTAATTTGTCTAATCTGCACGACGTGTTCCATGTATCTCAGTTGCGGAAGTATGTACCTGATCCGTCGCACGTAATCCAGATGGATAATGTAGAGGTGAGGGAGAACCTCACCGTGGAAACTATGCCAGTTAGAATTGAAGACCGGGAGGTAAAGGTGTTAAGAGGCAAAGAGATCAATTTAGTGAAAGTGGTTTGGTTGGGAGCCGTGGGCGAGAGCATGACGTGGGAATTGGAAAGTAAGATGAAAGAAGCCTATCCAGAGTTATTCGATTCAGGTAATTTCGAGGACGAAATTCTTTAAGTGGGGGAGAGTTGTAACGCCCTAAAATAATTTAATTAAATTAATTAATTAAGTTATTTGAGGGATTACAAAATTATTTAAGTGGAATAATTAAGTTGGATTTGTTTTATTTTAGGGGGTGTGATGAACTAATAGGGGTGGTGTGAAAAATGGGCCCAAGTCACTTAAGTGACCCAAGCCCATTCCTTTTATCCTAAAGCCTCAAAAACCTAAACTAAATTCCATCTTCACCAAAGAAAGAAATCAGCGAATACTGAGAGTGAAGGGAGTAAGTGAGGCGCAACTTTCAGCAAGGAGGAGAAGGAGAGTTTTGATTCATCTTTGCTCTAGGTAAGCTCTTTGATCCTCTTTTCCCTTCCATTTCTCTTCTCTTGCAAGTAGTAGGTTCAAATCACTCTTCTTCCACTGTTGCGATTTTTTTTCTTTTCCTCCATGGTTGTTGCTGCTGGCGCGACTTGCGAATAGAAGAGGAGGGAGGGGAGCTGCTGCCATTTTCGTTCTTGAGGCTTAGGGGTGGCTGAGTTCTTCAATCACAAGGTTAGGGGGCTCTATTTATACTTATAATAATGCTTAAGTTGGATTGTTGTAGTGATGGGCTGAATTGGGTGTTTTGTGAGATGATTGAACAATTGATTAAATTGGGTTGTCGTAGTGATATAGGTTGAATTGTTGTGTTGTGAAATGGTTGAATCATTGCTACTGACAGTGAGATGAAAACAAATGTTAATGATATAGTTAATGAATTGTTAAGTAAATTAATATAATTGTTGAATTGTTGGTTTAGTGGCATCATTGAGTAATTGCTACTGCTTTTAGTTGTGTTAGTTGTTTGGGCTGAATTGGAATCTTATTGTTATTGAAATTAAGTTAGTTGAAATGTTGTATAATTATTATGGTTGAATTGTTGTTACTTTCGATTTACCACTGTGCTGGGAAGTTAATGAATAAAGTGTAAATGTTGGATTAGTGTGCTATTTGAAATAGAAAATGGTTGCTGCCTATTGTTTTAATGAAAGGTTAGTCTAGGAATTGTTAAGTAATTGATAAGCATTATTATAGTTAAACAATTATTAAGTACTATTATAGTTTGAATAATTGTTAAACATTTAATATAGTTTGATAGTTAAATAATTGCTACTGATCGGATTAGTTGATGAGTTAAGTAGTCGATGAATTAAGTTAATTGAATGGTAAATAAAGGCTACTGTTGAGTATTTCGATGAGCTTGTTGGATTGTAAGAATTAGATTACTAGCCTAAGAGTAATAAGCGGTGTGTACGGAGTTGTAGTTAATCGGAGATGTGAAAGCGGTGAGGGACTCCGGTCCAAAGCGGTGCGGTAACCT
Organism: Astragalus membranaceus; assembly: GCA_039519185.1. NCBI lineage: Eukaryota > Viridiplantae > Streptophyta > Magnoliopsida > Fabales > Fabaceae > Astragalus > Astragalus membranaceus. The sequence continues at coordinate 83,795 of JAZGSX010000056.1, forward strand.
TAAGACCTTTATGTTGACTATATTAAGTTGAGGAATGCAAAGCGGCGAGTTTACCAATTATTATGGATCATGTGTGGTGTTGTGGTGCATAGTCATAGTGTCGCATGACTCATGTTGCATAAAGCGGTGTGTCGGCTTCGGCCAAAGCGGTGTGGTGGCTTCGGCCAAAGCGGTGAGTGCCCTCCAGGCTAATAGCGGTGATGATGGATCCACATGCATGTTGCATTACATGCATTAGTCGAGCATTTGATGAGTTTATGGATGAATTATGAATATGATTATTGTTGTTGATAATGGGGTGAATTGATATGACTTAGTGTTGCTTGCTGCCTTCCTTACTATAACGCCTTTCTTAATCATTATTATTTGTGTAAAGAGACTCACCCTACTGCCTTTGTTGCTTCTTATGTCGGCAACTTGCAGGTGATCGAGAGTGAGGGCATCCTTATGCCTCTTTTCTAGTAGTGTGTCAGCTCTGATATGTAGCACCAGGGGGAGGGCGTAGTATTAATATATTTGTCGTTTTGATTGTATTGGATTGTTACATTGATGTATGGATGCCATTATCCTGTGTTGAGGATATTATTATTTATGTGCTGTAAATTAAAACAGGTGTTGTGGGCCCGTCCCCAAATTATTCGTGCTATATATCATGCTGTTAGATTGTTGACCGTATGTCACTGTTTTAATCTGGTTGATTTATAAGCGGTGAAATGTGACGCTTCCTTTCAAAAGAAAATCTTTTTTTCATTAAACTCTGATATAATAATATAATAATAGTTGATATAGAAGGGGGGGTGTTACAGATTTCGTCAAAACGGTGAGTTCTACTCACGGATTAGGGAAATAAATTACATGATTTGAACCTTTGGCATAATCTGATATTTTATTGAAAATGTGTCTTTGAAGCTAAATTCTGAGTTTTTGGAAAAATGGGCGTTTTACGGTTTTGAAATCCATAAACGAATTGAAATGATTTTGATGACAATTCTGAAATGAATATGTATTCTGGAATGCCTGGACATTTTCTGTATTTCAGGTGGGATTGAGATTAGGGATCGAATTGGGACCGACCGGAGAAACGAATCGGTAAAATCTGTGCAAGTTCTGTAATAGAACAGGACGCACGGATCGTGCGCCTGCTTCGGTTTGGCAAAATTGCGAAATAATACAGGACGCATGGATCGTGCGCCCCTGGGCACGGACCGTGTGCTCCTTTCGGATTGACTGGATGGTTTTAGGTGCATCACGCACGGGTCGTGCGCCCCTGGGCACGGACCGTGCGTGGGGTTCTGTTACCGGCTTCCGATTTCTCGTTTCGTCGCTCCGATTGATTCCAAACCACTTCTAATCTCCTTCCCAATTATTTGTTACATAATTAACCTAATAAAAACTGTGTTTTAAGCATGTTCAACTTGAGTTTTTGAAAAGAGGTCTTGAAGGTTAATTGAACCGAAAACCGGAAACTTAGACCACGTGTGAGATAACGTTTTGGCTTAACAAACCGGATCGTGGATCCTTCTCGACGCTATGATTATAACGTCGGATGTCTAACTTTGAATTCATCAAAACGGGTTATAGATCGATAATAGATATAGATATCTAAAGCTTGGAAGGCGGCCCAATGCGGGTAAGATATATAGATTATATCGAGTTGGGTGACGACCCGACGAATTGGCATACTAGGAAGGGAAGTCATGAGCCCTCACCCTAGGCCCAGAAAATGTTATGGTATGGTCTTGGGTTATCGGGATTGTGGGCTTTGCACAGCCGATTTATGCTAAGTTATATTCTCGACTCATCGGGATTGTGGGCTTTGCACAGTCGATGTTTCGTTTGAAAAGCTTGTATTATAAATTAATTGACAAGGCTTAAAAATATATAATAGCACTTCATTGACCGGGATTGTGGGCTTTGCACAGTTGGTAATGGGCTAGGTATATATCGAAGCAAATAGCTTATAAATACAACTATGTTGCAACGGTTTTATAAACAAACCAAGTGATGGTGAGGGGGCACGGTAGGACTCACTGAGACAAGTTGTCTCACCCAATCATATTTGTTGTTTTTACAGAGAAGCAGGGCAAGAGGAAGAGTACCCGGCACGGATAGGTGAAGTGCTCTTGGAGATGTCAAGGACGGATAGTCTTGATGTTTATTTTCCTATTTTGTTGTCTCTGTATGGTTATATAACTTGTAGTTGTTATGAGTTGTATGAACCCTTATGATTTCTGTTTATTAAGTATTGAACACGAAGTTGTATTCCTTTTGGATCTTGGATTCATGTATGGAATTAAGACGGCTTAGTCCGAAATATTATGTTTTAATTCGGAAAAAGTTTGTACGCTCAATACTTAAGCATGAATTGTGTCCTCTGATTATTGCTATAATTGTGCATTGCGGTATATATACACGTTAGAAATATCAGGGTGTTACAAATATTGCCGATTTTTCGTGCTATTTCTTGTTTTAAAGAACTTATCCTCCTTTTATTTGATTAGTACTTATTATGGGTAGTATTACGTCCCCAGAAACACTATTCCTCCCCACCTGGTTTGTTCTTCTTCTCTTTCTCTCTCTGAGCTCTCTCATCTCCGACCTCTCTCTCTCTCTCAGTCCACCCTCACCCCCATCGCACCACCTCTCTCTCAGTCCACCCTCACCCCCATCGCACCACCTCTCTCTCAGTTCCTCCCCATCCCTTTCGCGAATCACGTTTCCCTCATCTCCATATCTCGCTTTCTCTCTGTTCCTCCATTGTAGGCAAAGGATGGCTGGTTGTAAAGAAGGGTTGACAATGGTGGGTGTTGGAAGAGTGGGAGAGGAAGAGGAAGAGGAAAGAACCCTAACTTAATTTGAGGATTGATATTTTTTTAACAATTAATCCAAGTCAGCATATTAAAAGGAAAAAAATAAAAACAATGACATGTAAATGCCAACAGGTAAATCTGTTGGCAAGGGTCGGGGGTTTAGCAGTTGGGGCTGAACCTCCCTTAACCAAGGGTCAGGAGTTCGATCCCCACCTTGGGTACAATGAGCGAGGGATTAGTCACTGCTGTCCGTGCAGTGGATACCCGGGTTTACCCAAAAATGCCAATAGGTAAATCTGTTAGCAACATCAGCAGGTGGTTAACAGAAGGGTATATTTAAAACAAACAAAATTTGCAGGGACTTATTTAAAAAAAAATTACAGGGACTTATTTAAAAAACAGCTATATTTGCATAGTCGAAAAACATATTTAAACCAAATATTTAATATTAATTTTAATATTAATATTAATGAAAGTGTTCAAATTAAGGGATTTTAGAATTTAAATAGTAGCTCTTGTCAAAAAAAGAATTTAAATAGTAGCAGATACTTTAAAATAGGTTAAAGTGCTCCCGGGGTCCCTTATCTTTATTTAATGTAACAAATTAGTCCTTTATGTTTTTTTTGTCCCAAATAAGTCCTTTATCTTTCAAATTTTTGACACATTAATCCTTTTCCGTTAACAGTGCTGATTTATGTGTCAAAAAAAAGGATTTATTTGTTAAAAATTTGAAACATAAAGGATTGATTTGGGACAGAAAAGGATTTATGTGTCAAAAATTTAAAACATAAAGGATTGATTTGGGACAAAAAAAAGATAAAGGACCAAATCGTTACTTTAAATAAAGATAAGGGACCCCGGAAGCACTTTAGCCTTTAAAATATGACGTTATAATAAGATGATTTAAAAGATTAACTATTAATTTTTATTCATGGAGATAAAAGATGTGAGAATCGGAAACCTAATAATGATGATTACTAAGTGATAAAATTGTAATCTTGTATTGTGTCCAAAAAATTTGTAATCTTGTTAGAAAATTGAAAATAGAGAAGAAAAGACAAGATAATAAGCTATTTTCAAATATCTATTGTATTTTTTGTGCAAAAATATAATTTATCTATACTTATATATAAAGTCAATTTTGCCAAAAACAAATTGACCCGGTGGCTTAATCTACCCCGGGACACGGGGGATCCATTCGGACCCGGTGCCGAGTTTGATTTCCACGGCGGACAAACTCGGTGTTGGTTAGCAATGGTCCGGAAAAAAAAATCAAATTTTTCAAAAAAAAAAATACTTGTATATAAAGTCAATTAGCTTCGGTAACCAACATTTTGTGTTCATATTTATCCTTTTATTGTATAAACTGCACGCATTTCTTCATAGGCAAAACTCTCTCTCAAGAGATTTAACACTATTGCATGTCCAAGGTTGGATTCGAACTCAGGACCTTAGTTAAGCTGGAAGAGGCCCCATTGTGAATAAGGAAATCAGGATGTTTGTAAATAGTTGATTTAGTTATATATGTATTCGGCCCAGGCCCGTTAGGTTTTCACATAGAATAGCCTATTTAAACTCCTTAGTGTTTGTACTCAAGGTCGATCGAAATATAATCAATAAAACGGAACTACAACTGCTCTGTAGTCGCAGACGTAGGCAAAGTTTGGTCGAAATGCGTGATCAATATCGTGTCTCATCTTATGACATGGTATCAAACTAGGTCTTGATTCCTTGGTTCCTGTTTCTTGTTGCGAAATTGTTCTGTGTGATTTCCCCTTTCTTGGTCTGTGCATCTCCTTGGTTCGTGTTTTTCACTGTGCGCCTCTTGTGTTTGCTGTGCGCATCTTGTGTTTGATTTTCGCTGGTGCTGTGCGCATCTTGTGCGCAACTTCTTCTCCGTTCGCTGCCTGCTGTTCCTTCCTTGGGTTTCGTTGTCGTTCGCGAGTGGCTTCTTGTGCCGTTCGTCGCCGCTGGGCTTCTTCTTGGGTTCGCGTGTGCGATTTGGCTGGTTCTTTAGGTTTTCACATAGAATAGCCTATTTAAACTCCTTAGTGTTTGTACTCAAGGACGATCGAAATATAATCAATAAAACTGAACTACAACTGCTCTGTAGTCGCAAACGTAGACAAAGTTTGGTCGAAATGCGTGATCAATATCGTGTCTCATCTTATGACATGGTATCAAACTAGGTCTTGATTCCTTGGTTCCTGTTTCTTGTTGCGAAATTGTTCTATGCGATTTCCCCTTTCTTGGTCTGTGCATCTCCTTGGTTCGTGTTTTTCACTGTGCGCCTCTTGTGTTTGCTGTGCGCATCTTGTGTTTGATTTTCGCTGGTGCTGTGCGCATCTTGTGCGCAACTTCTTCTCCGTTCGCTGCCTGCTGTTCCTTCCTTGGGTTTCGTTGTCGTTCGCGAGTGGCTTCTTGTGCCGTTCGTTGCCGCTGGGCTTCTTCTTGGGTTTGCGTGTGCGATTTGGCTGGTTCTTTTTGTTCGTGGTTCCTGGTCGCACCTGCGTGTGGTTCTTGTTCGCTGTTCGCATTCGCCGGTTGACATTCGGTGGTTCGCTGGTTCGCATTCCTTGGTTCGCTGGTTCGCATTCCTTGGTTCGCTGGTTCGCTGATTTCGCCGATTTCACTAGTTCGCTGGCTCTCATTGGTTCGTGGTTTCCGCTTGTGCACCATGTTGCTGCTTGCTTCCTGTTAGTTCTCCTGCTTCAGCGCCAATTCGCAAGTTGTTGTTGGTAACGTCAGTTGGGATTTCGTTTACGTTTTCTGTTCGTTACTTTTATTGATTCGCTATTGTTCAAAACTTATTGGCTTCATTTTGTTACCCGTTGCTTGTTGGCTTCAATAAAATTGGTATTCTGATCTTGGCTTGGTGCTGTGATATATTTGCGTGCTTCTCTGTGATTTGCTTGGCTACGTGTTGGTTGTTGATTTTGTAAGTGTTGTTCTCATTATCAATTTTTTTAGTAATTTTTCAATGGCTTCGGAGAAAGAAAGGGATAATTTTTGTGTTTGTTTTACCGGTAAGAATTAGGCTACTTGGGAATTTCAATTCAAGATGTATGTCAAAGGCAAAGGATTATGGAATCACCTTGATGGAGTTTCTAAGGCGCCGGAAGATAAAATTGCCTTAGACGCGTGGGAAGTCAAAGATGCTCAGATTATTTCTTGGATCCTCAGTATTATTGATCCTCACATGATCAATAATTTGCGATCATTTTCAACTGCTCAGGAAATGTGGAATTATTTACAGTGTATTTACAACCAGGACAATACGGCCAAGCGTTTTCAATTGGAGTTAGAAATCGCAAATTACAAACAAGGTAATTTGTCGATTCAAGAATATTATTCTGGTTTTCTGAATTTGTGGACAGAACACTCTGCTATTATCTATGCTGCTATTCCCAAGCCATCACTTCGGCCGTCCAAGATGTTTATGATACTAGTAAACGGGATCAATTTCTCATGAAACTTCGTCCGAAATTTGAGGCTGTTCGAGGTGCTTTGCTGAATAGGAACCGTGTTTAGGGGTGTTCAGTGGTTTGGGTAAATCCGAACCAAACCGTAATCCAATCCAAACCGAAGCGTTTGGTTCGGGCAATTTTTTTGATTGGGCCAAATCCGATCCGACCCGTAAGGACCCGTTCTAATTCGGTTCGGGCAACGGATTTTCTAATTTAAACCCGCGGACTCGTTACCCGAACCGTATATTGATTTCCTAATTTTCCTAATTCCTATTCCTACGCTTCGAAGCCCTCAAGCCTTGATTCAATACGAGTACACGCTTCAAAAACAAAAACGCTTCGAAGCCTATCCCCACACAAATCAATACGACGCTTCGGTTGTTCTCCAATCTCCAAAAATCAATACGCTTCGAAGCCTTCAATCCCTTCAATTCCTTCAATGCTTCCAGCTTCAATGCCTTCGAATCGAAGCCCAGAACCCTTCAACGCTTCGATGCCTTCAATCCCTTCAATGCTTCGATGCCTTCAATCCCATCACTCTCTCAGTATCTATATAATGAATCATTCATCAATCATCTTCAAACCCCAATTCACAAACCCTAAGATTCATCCCATTCTTCTTATTCCCAGAATCGCTTCCGTTCACTTCTCACTTGGTTTCTTTAGTCGTTCGCGAAAGGTACGTTCATCATTCTTCTGATTTGTAACTCAGTAACTCTGTAACTCTGTTAATCGTTCATTCTGATCTGTTAATCGTTCTTCTGTTAATCGTTCATTCTTCTTATTTGTAACTCTGTAATCGTTCATATTTGTTAATCGTTCCTTCCTTGGATATATGTGTTGGTGAACTTCTCCGGGAAGAACAACGTCTTCATACTCAAGGAACCATGTCTCATGATCCCGTCCTTTCTGAACCTGTGACAGTTGCATATGCTGCGCACAATAGAAGCCCAACCCGTGATATGCGACAAACTCAATGCTTCTCTTGTAAACAACTTGGACATGTTGCTCGTGGTTGTCCTAAGAAGTTTTGCAATTACTGCAAACAGTGAGGTCATATCATCTCTGCATGTCCTACACGTCCTCCACGACCGACTAAGCGTCTGGTGCAGGCATTCCATACCACTACTAGCTCCACAGCTGGTCCTTCCACCACTGGTGTATCTATCTCTGCCACTGGTTCTTCCACCACTGGTGCATCTGATGGTGGTGCCCCACAGCTTGAATTAATTCAACAAATGGTACTATCTGCTCTTTCTGCCTTGGGCATTACTGGTATGTCTTCTTTCATATTATGGTTACTTGACTCTGGTGCATCGAATCACATGACGGCTTCCTCTGAACTCTTGCACAATTTACATTCTTATATTGGTAATCAGAAAATTCAAATTGCTGATGGCAGTACCCTTCCTATAACTAATATTGGTGACATAAATTCTAACTTTCGAAATATGCTGGTAGCACCTGGGATTGCCTCAAATTTATTGTCTGCTGGTCAATTAGTTGATGAAGGTTGTGATGTTAATCTTACTCAGGATGGTTGTCTTGTGCAAGAGCGGGTGTCGAGGAAGGTGATCACGAAGGGGCCTAAAGTTAGACGAGTGTTTCCACTCCAGTTTATTCCAAATCATTTATCTCTTGCTTGTACTAGTGTTTTGAATGCATGTGAGGATTGACATAGGAAATTGGGTCATCCAAACTCTGTTGTTTTGTCTCACTTATTTAAGACTGGCTTGTTAGGTACTAAACTGATGGATTCTAGTGCCTCTATTTTATGTTCTGTTTGCAAATTAGCTAAAAGTAAAACACTTCCTTTTCCGTCTGGTGCTCATCGTGCTTCTACTTGTTTTGAGATGATTCATAATGATGTGTGGGGAATCTCACCTGTCGCTTCTCATGCTCACTATAAATATTTTATCACCTTTATCGATGATTATAGCCGTTTTACTTGGATTTAGTTTCTTAAATCTAAATCTGAAGTGTTTCCTATGTTTAAGAAATTTCTGATGTATTTTGAAAATCAATTTCAAACCAGTATTAAAATTCTTCGGTCTCATTCTGGTGGTGAGTATATGTCTCATGAGTTTCAGGAGTTCTTACAGCAAAAATGTGTATTGTCTCAACGATTTTGTCCCAATACCCCCTCAGCAAAATGGTGTTGCAGAACGTAAGAATCGTCACTTGTTAGATGTGACACGTACCTTACTTCTCCAGGCTTCTGTTCCAACAAAATTTTGGGTGGAGGCTCTTTCCACAGCTGTCTTTTTGATCAACCGTCTTCCTTCCACGGTGATTGGGTTTGATTCTCCTTACTTTCGCCTTTTTAAAACTCAACCCGATTACCGTAGTCTACATACTTTTGGGTGTGTCTGTTTTGTTCACTTACCATCAACTAAAAGACATAAGCTTGGAGCACAATCTGTCCAATGTGCATTTATGGGGTATAGTCATTCTCATAAGGGTTTTGTGTGTTATGATGTCTCTAACCATCGTTTTCGCATTTCTAGGAATGTGACATTTTTTGATAATCTGTTTATGTTTCCTTGCTCTTCTCCTGGTCTGCATGATATTGCTATACTTCCCCAATTTTCTACCCCACGTTCACCTATAGAATATTTTACACCAGGACTCGTTCCCACTTCCCCTTCCGACGCTGATCCGCCACCTGATCCTGATCCTGTACCGCCTGCACCACGGTGTTCTGGTAGAACGTCTCGAGCACCTGATAGATATTCCCCAGACAGGTTTGCTTCCTCACATACTGATTTAACTACTTCTCTATCTGGCACGTCTATTCCTACTTGTTATTCACAGGCTGTTAAAGATGTGTCTTGGGTAAATGCCATGAATGAGGAACTTCAGGTCCTTCAGGACAATTTCACTTGGGATATTGTTCCTTGCCCTCCTAGTATCAAACCCATAGGCTGTAAATGGGTGTGTTCTGTGAAATTGAATTCTGATGGATCTCTCAATCGGTACAAGGCTCGATTGGTTGCTTTAGGCAACAAGCAGGAATATGGTATTGACTATGATGACACATTTGCACCAGTTGCTAAAATGACTACTCTTAGAATGGTGCTCTCTATAGCTGCTTCTCATGGGTGGTCTCTCCACCAAATGGATGTGAAGAATGCATTTCTTCATGGCGACCTGACTGACGATATTTATATGACTCCCCCTCAGGACCTATTCTCTTCATCTAAGGGGGTGTGCAAGCTCAAACGCTCTCTATATGGCTTGAAACAGGCGCCTAGAGCATGGTATGAGAAATTCCGTTCCACTCACTTGGGTTCTCTTTTACTCAAAGTCAGTATGATTCGTCTTTGTTCATTCACCACACATCCACGGGCATTGTTCTGCTCCTTCTTTATGTTGATGATATGATCATTACTGGTTCTGATGTCGCATCCATACAAAAAGTTAAACAAAAGCTTCAAGCCTCATTTCAAAACATTATTTTCTTGGACTCGAGGTTCATTCTACCTCTAAGGGTATATTTCTCCATCAACATAAGTATGCCACTGACCTTATTGCTATGGCTGGCCTCCAATCCACTAATCATGTGGACACTCCTCTTGAAGTTAATGTCAAATACCACCGTGACGAGGGTGAACTTTTAACTGATCCTTTATTGTACCGATAGCTCGTGGGTAGTCTTAACTACTTGACCATTACACGACTCGACATTTCATCTGTTGTTCAGCAAGTAAGTCAGTTCATGCATTCTCCTCGTCATCTTCACTTGGCAGCGGTTCGTCGCATAATTCGCTACTTGAAAGGTATCTCTCAACGGGGTTTATTATTTTCTAGTGGGACCCCCCTTAAGTTGATTGCCTACAGTGATGCTGATTGGGCTGGGTGTCTTGATACTCACCGCTCTGTCACTGGTTGGTGCATGTTTTTTGGTTCTTCGTTGATCTCATGGAAAAGTAAGAAGCAAGCAAGAGTCTCTAAGTCCTCAACTGAATCGGAGTATCGTGCTATGTCTACGACATGCTCTGAAATTCTGTGGCTTCGTGGTCTTCTGGGTGAACTTGGATTTCCTCAAACCGAACTGACATCTCTCTATGCTGACAATACAAGTGCCATTCAGATTGTTGCAAATTCGGTCTTTCATGAGCGTACTAAGCATATTGAAGTTGATTGTCATGCTATTCGTGAAGCCTATGACAATCATGTTAAATCCATCCCTCATATCAATACTCAGTTTCAAGTTACAGATATTTTGACCAAAGCTCTTCCTTGTCCACGCCATAAGTTTCTTGTTAGCAAATTGATGCTCCTTGATGACCCGCATCAATTTGAGGGGGGATGTGAATAAGGAAATCAGGATGTTTGTAAATAGTAGATTTAGTTATATATGTATTCAACCCAGGCCCGTTAGGTTTTCACATAGAATAGCCAATTTAAACTCCTTAGTGTTTGTACTCAGGGACGATCGAAATATAATCAATAAAACGGAACTACAGCTACTCTGTAGGCGCAGACGTGGGCAAAGTTTGGCCGAACTGCGTGATCAATATCGTGTCTCATCTTATGACACCCCTACTATCTCATCCAAGCGCTATTGAGTCATATTTATCCTTATTTAAGAATAGTGTTTATCAAAAAGAAAAAAATAGTGATTTGCCGAATAACCTTTTTGATCAAAATAACCTTTAAGTATTGGTATGTTAACCATTTTTATAAAAAAAATCTAAATGTTTTTTTTTCTCACTAAGAAAAAATCTACAAGAAAAAAGCTTGAAAAGCCTTTAGCATTTCTTCTAGGGGAATTTTTTTTTGGTAAACCAATGTATCCTCCACAGCGACTGTCGTGGCCATGATCCCGACGTAGACGGCTCAAAAATTGTAATTTTTTGGGAGTCGTCATTCAATTTATTAAATAGGAAAAATTGACAAAACCTACTTTAGATTATTTGGTCTGCGTAGCAAGATTGGACTCGGGAGTCGATTATGCATAGGGAAGGGCGTAAACTAAATTCCACTACACCCCCAATACATCTGTCCTAAGACAGTTACCCTAAATTGATTGTGCAAATATTAATGAGTTACTTAATTTTATTTACCTCAAAAATAGAAAATAACTATTTAGTAGAATAATAACTATTTGTTTATGAAGAAATAGAAGAAGAACTAATTTGAAAAAAATTTAATTTTGACTTGACGGGGAAGCCCCGCTCCTACGTATCCTTAGGTGCAATGAGGAACTCAAAAGTCACGTAGTTCTTTCTGAAAATTTTTGTTGGTTGGTTGATTTTATTTTTGAAGGGGTTTAAGATCAAAGTCGTACAGCTAAAGTCTCTTAAACTGGGATTGACAACAAGTACATCTCAGTCAAACCCATTTTTATTAGTTTTTAGGAAAATAGGTGTTAAAAGAAATTAAAGCTAATTATTTATTGGCAAAAATTAATTTGGCTTGATGGGGAAACCCCGCTCCTTCGTATCTCCGTGTGCGGAGAATCAAAGGCTACGTAGTTCTTCTAGAAAATATTTGTTTGTTGATTTGCTTTTAATTTTGAAAGGGGTTTAAGATCAAAGCTGCACAGCTAAAGTCTCTTAAACCGGGATTGACAAGATGTACATCTCAGTCAAACCCATTTTTTATTATTTTTATAAGTTCTTTAATTTGGAAAGAAATTTTTTTTAAAGAAATATAACAGAAAACGAAAGGGGTGAGATAGTAAAACGGGGGTGCAATTAACCATAGGGAGTTATTTTTAAAAACACTGAGAGGTGTGAAAAGTAACAGTCCAGTTTGTTTTTTTTTGTGACTGACCTGTGTTTACAAAAAGGCTTGCATGGGGGCTGTATAACTAAAGCTGGGGGGTGTAACTATTAGTCTGATGTTTTAAATTAAAATAAATAAATGAATAAATAGATGATAGTATAAAAGGAAATGAAGTTGATGCAGAACCCTAATCTTGCATCCTTCTCAACCAGCGCCGCAGCAGCCCTTAGAGGAAAGAGAGAGAATTTCGGAGAAAGGAGAGAGAGAAAGAGAAAACGAAGAGAGAGAGAGAGAGAGAGAGGAAAAGAGAGAGGGAAGAAGAAAGAAGAGGAGGATGCGATGGAGGGGGAGTTGCGATCACTACAAGAAAAACAGGATTTTCAGGCGGGCAAAATCCGCCGGAAAAGCCATATTTCCGCCGCAAAATTGGACTTTGCGGCTGATTTTTGCCGCCGGTAGCCAGCTCGCAGCAAACGCTTTCCGGCGGATTTATTAAAAAAAAAAATTTTTTGGAATTTTCCGGCGGATTTTAAAGGCATTTGCGGCGGATTTTAAAAAAATATTTTTTTTTTTCGAAATTTTTTTTTTTTTTAAAATCCGACGCAAATGCCAAAAATCCGCCGCAAAAGCCAAAAAAAAATTTTAAAAAACCGCCGGAAATGCCTAAAATCCGCCGGAAAATCCAAAAAAAAAAATTTAAAAAAACTGGCGGTAAAAAATTTGAATTTTTGAATTTGTTTTTCAATTTTTTCGATTTAATTTGTATTTTAATAAAAAGTAAGAAAAAATGAAAATGAAGTAGAACATGAGAAAAAATGATATAGAAAAGAATGAAAATAAATAAATGAATGAGAATGTAGAAGTAGGAAGGAATAAGAATGAAAGAGAATATTAGAAGAGAATGATATAGGAGAGAATGTGAATAAAGAAGTAAGAAGAAATAAGAATTAAGGAGTGAATGAAAAAGAATGAAGAAGGAAGGAGAAATATAGAAGAGAGATATGTAGAGAAATTTATGGAGATGAGAGTATAAGAAATATAGAAGAGAGATATGTAGAGAAATATAGAAGAGAATGAGAATGAAATAAATAGTGAAATGAGAGAATGAGAGGAGTGTAGGAGAAATTTGTATTTATAGGCGAATTTTTTCCCTCCGAATTTTCCGGCGGATTTTTGAAATTACCGGCGGTTTTTTTGAAATTTTTTTTTGCTTTTGCGGCGGATTTTTTGACATTTGCGGCGGATTTTTAAAAAAAAAAAATTTGGCTTTTGCGGCGGATTTTTTTAAAAAAAATAAAATTTTTTTGGGCTTTTGCGGCGGATTTTTGAAATTTGCGGCGGATTTTTTTAAAATTTTTTTTAAAAAAAAAAAGAAAAAATTCTAAAATTTTTTTTTATTTTTAAAAATCCGCCGCAAATGCCAAAAAATCCGCCGGAAAAGTTTGCGGCGAATAAAATCCGCCGGAAAGTCCTAAAATCCGCCGGAATCTTTTCCGGCAGATAAAATCCGCCGGAAATTTCTAAAATCCGCCGGAAAGTCCTGGCCGGAAAATCCCATTATTCTTGTAGTGGATGGCGATTCACGCGACCCCGTCGGAGGAGCTCGCAACGGTGACGGTAGCCGTGCGGTGGCCGGAGTTTTAAAGGTGGTTTCTTAGCTCGTTTTTGTGGACGGCGAGGGGAGACGATGTTACGACGGGAACGGTTCAAACCGGGGACGGTTCGTGCACGCGGAGAGCCGGTCTTTGGGGTGATCGCCGGCGGCGAGGGCGACCACCGCCTACGGTGGTCGGAGTTAAATAAAAGGGGTAAATTTCGGTTCTAGTCTTTCTCTCCTTTCTTCCTTTCCCTCTTCTACTCTTGTAATCCCCTTTTTCCAGAACCCTTAATTTTTATTATCACTGAAACCTATATTTTGGTTTAAATCCGAAAATTCTAATTTTTCATCTAAAACCCTAGTTGTTATTTTTATTTCATTTTTTTTATAACAAGTAATAGAATAAAAAAAACAAATCTGAACCTAATAATTTTTTTTTATATCCGAACCTGACTTTTTATTAATCATTCACCCCATAGTGAAAACTAACTAATTTTTTCTAGCTAACAACTATTTCAAACTAAATGCTAATTTTGTTTTCTAAATAAAACGGATTCTGGAACCCAACATTTCCTAAAACTAATTTCTCCTAATCCTGATTCACAATAAAACCTAAACTTAATATGTTTGATTATGGACCTATTACTGAGTTCAGTTTATTAGTACATATTAGAGAAAACCTATTTACAAACCAGGCTTGACAAAACTAAAATGAACAAAAAACGTAGATGAACCAACCTCTGATCCAGCTTTTGATAATTCCCTTTTTGCCACTGTTGTCTGCTACTGCTTATTGCTTGCTTTTTCGGTGCCAAAACACAGCAACTAAACTCCTCCAGAAAAATTGCACTTTACTCTGTGAGAATTTTTGTGTGCACTGTGTGTGAATCTCTCTGTGAAAATGGTTATGAAAATTGTTCCCCCCTCCCTATTGTCTGATTCTTGCTAGTTTTTTTTAGGTGAAAAATAGGATCAAAATTAATTGCTCCTAATCCATTCTTTCCTTTTTCAGGTCCTGGCCAGCTCAAATCCAGCTAGGAGACTTGCTCACCAAGACTAGGGTTAGGAAAACCCTTAGCAGCAGTAGCCGCCATGAACCAGCCGCAACTGGGAGGCTAGGCCTATTTGGGCCTCCATATTATTATTTTTTGATTTTATTATTTTTTTTGGGCCTAGTGTAACTGGACATTCTGTAATAAAATTTTTCACACACCTCCTATTTTGTTATTATTATTATTTACTAAACAAACATATCAGACTATACACAGGAAAAAGCTAAAAACACGAGAAAGCTAAAAACACGGGAAAAAGCTAAAAACACCGACGCGATGAATACGCGTACAACCCAAATATTTGCCAAAGGGATTTATTTTATTATTTTTCGTAAAAGGAAAAGTAAATAAAAATGTACTGGTTAAAATTGGGTGTTCACAGCGACTGTGGAGACTAATCCTTCGAGGTATCTGAGATCCATTTAAGGGGTTGAACTCTCCCAACAAATGTTTTTCCGTACGCACCGGCCTGGGATCGAACCCAGGACCAAATGGTTAAGGGACCCAAGTATCTACCACTTGTGCATCATGTTGGTAAAAAAACAATAGGAATGCAATAACACAAAAGTGATAAAAAAACAATGTTTCATGTTCTAAAGTGTGTCCTTTGGTGGCTTTCACTAGTGGTTGTGTTCTTTCATTAAATTTGTAGTGAAGAGATGCACTCATTCATGGATGAATGTGTCAATTGTCAATGGGTTGTGACTTTAAATGGGGAGGCACATATCTTCACCAAATGGTATGAGTTAGTCTATATACAAAACAATTTTACAAGTAGAAAGAACATACAGATTGTTCATGTGTCTAATCAAAAATTCTACCAAATTCAATATTCCAAATCATTCATTTCTTCTCTTATGCGCAAATTGAAGTTATGGAACTATTGTTCTATAAAATATCGTTAACGATACGTTTGGTGAGGGTGTGCAAACCATGTCAAAGAACTCTATTGTATCTTGAAGGGGATTCGCCGATCATCCTATTGCAAAATCTAGAGTGATGCTAATTTGGGGGCATTTGTCCCACTTATGTCAATATTTTAGTTTAGATATGCTTAATTAATTTGTTTTGACCCCATAAAAAATAGACGTTGCCCCCATAAAACAGTTTTTATAAAAAAAAAATACATGTAAAAAGTTATAAGAGATAAAAGTGTTGAAAGAGAGAAAAGAGACATATGTTGAGTGAATACAGTGTGTCTCAACCAAGATCACACACCTTCTATATATAGTGTTTATACAATAAATACATTGATTGCCTAGGAAGTTGTATGGACAAGGAATACTAATAGCTAGCCTAGGAAGATGAATAGCTAGTCTAGGAAGATGTATAATCTAAGGATAATAAAGAAGGTGCATAGAAACATAAAGAGGTACAATGAATATGACAATAATCAACACACCCCCTCAAGCTGGAGCATATAAGTCATATGCACCGAGCTTGTTGCATATGTAGCTGATTCGAGGACCTCTTAAAGATTTAGTGAAGACATCGGCCAATAGGTCATTGGAATTAACAAAACTTGTGGAGATATTTCCCGATTCAATCTTCTCTCGGACAAAGTGACAATCTACTTCAATATGTTTAGTCCTCTCATGAAAAATCGGATTAGAGGCAATATGCAACGCCGCTTGATTATCACATATAAGAGTCATTTTCACATCATCCTGAAAGTGAAGCTCTTTGAGTAACTGTTTCAGCCAAATGAGCTATTGTGTCACTAACGCCATGACTCTATATTCGGCTTCAGTAATGGATCTTGCAAAAACATTTTGCTTCTTACTTTTCCAGGATATCAGATTTCCTCCAACTAGCACACAATACCCAGAAGTTGATCGCCTATCAATAAGAGAGCCTGGCCAATCAGCATCTGAGTAACCAACTACCTGAGTGTGCCCTCTATCTTCATAAATGAGACCTTTTCCTGGAGCGCTTTTAACATACTTTAGGATTCGAATCACGGCATCCCAATGATCTTGACAAGGAGAGTTTAAGAATTGGCTTACCACACTGACTGCAAAGGAAATATCCGGACGTGTGACAGTAAGATAGTTTAACTTACCAACCAATCTTCTGTATTTCCCAGGATATGAAAGTGGCTCCCCCTGATTAGGTAGAAGTTTGACATTTGGATCCATAGGAGTGTCAACTGGTTTGGCATTCAATAGACATGTCTCTTCAAGAATATCCATGGCATATTTCCTCTATGAAATTATTAGACCATCCTTGGATTGAGCTACCTCGATACCCAAGAAGTAGCGGAGTCGGTCAAGGTCTTTTGTCTGAAACTGGTTAGAGAGATGTTGCTTCAATTGGAGTATGCCCTGTTGATCACTACCAGTTATAACAATATCATCCACATAAACAATTAAATAGATGCATCTCTTGACTGAATGTCGATAGAATACAGAGTGGTCAGCTTCGCTACGAATCATACCAAATTATTGTACTACAACGCTGAATCTGCCAAACCAAGCTCGTAGAGACTACTTAAGACCATAAAGAGATCTGTGAAGCCGACATACCATATTAGAGAACTCCCCCTGAGCAACAAACCCAGGTGGTTGCTCCATATACACTTCCTCTTCGAGATCACTGTTGTGTGAAAACTTAGTGCAAGTATACACTGTCTTAACAAGTAATAAAGGGTAAGTGAGATCGTTCCCACGAGGAATTTAGTTAAATACAAGAGTTTAATTTTGCTAACAAATTAGTGAAATAAGTGAATGACACACAAATTTTGGGTAACATAAACAATAAGGAATAATGGAAATGGTGTTTCAGAATCAGTGATGAGAACAAGCTGAGATGGATTCACTTCAGTAACTTCATTAATATGCTATTAAGGGTATATTCAATGCTGCAGCATTAGGTGCTGCAGCAATAAGACGTTATTCTCTCGAATACTTCACACTAGGTTTTCCTTGCAAGAGTTTATCTCTAAACCCTAAAGAAGTACCTCCTAGGCTGCTTGAGCACCGGCAGTATTCACCTTATGGGCTATACCTTCCTATCTCTAGGGTTAAGCAAGAAACATCAAGATCTCTCATTGATGCCTACTACCCATATTACCTTGTGAGATTAATTTACAAACCATCTCTGAATTCATAAATGCTATTTAGAATAGACGGCCAATCCTACTCTAAAATGGAAATATTATCACACACAAGGTAAAATGCACAACATTAAACATACTTCATAAATAGCATAGAAAATCTAGTTACATCAAATCCAGCATCTCAACTATGAGAAATTAGCTCATATTGAGCTTACAAAATATGGAAAACAACTTAGACAAAATAGTAGAAGTCATATTACAAATTCCAAGGGAAGAAATGATACTATCAAGATGAAACAGAAAAGGAACTCCAGTAGTAGTGATGGAGATCTGCTCCAGCTCTTCTAGTAAAAATCCACCAAGAAAATTGTAATTCCAAGTAATGTTGTCGCAATGGTCTCAGCAATGAAGCTTATAGGTGACAATGGTGAGCTAAGCACACTATGAGGAGCTATCTCTAAACTTCCTCTTGACGGCAGAGCATGCTAGTGAAGAAAGGGAAGCGTCCTTATATAGTGTCTCCTTGCACGCAACCCTAGAATGAGGGCCCTTTAAGGAAATGCGTCCTAGGTTCAAGGGCAATCATGGGAATTCCCCAATGGGAAATATCTCTCCGTGTCATACAGTTCTGACACCTGTCCATGCCTTAATTTCCGTGTTTTCCGCATTCCCCTTGAGCTTTCTCTCTCATCTTCCGCAATTCCACTATTGCGCACGCACCTGCTGCTGCAGCACTGACACTAAACACAATTAAATGCACTAAGGGCATCAACATGCCCAAATTAAACCAATTCATTCCTGCACCATTATTTCTACCCTAAACACATAATTACATTATAATTGACACAACAAGTTTATTAAATCACTTAAATTCAAGCTAAAAAGGCGAGTAATAACCATCTTAAAGGATGGTTATCACACCCCCAAACTTGAATCGTTGCTTGTCCTCAAGCAATGACATTTGACACAGGCAAGCACAACTGTTAATAAGCAAACACAACCAATGAATCAATTTAACTATGAAGCACCAAGAAGAATCAAGTTGAGCATCAACTTTCAGACTATCACTCACTTGCAACCCTTCTGAGTATTGAGTTCCCTAGCTTATTCCTGCTCAATAGTGTGTGTGTGACACTTAATTTAGTTCAGAACATAGCAAGGTTCAAGATTTCACTTAGCTAAGACATAGAGAGGTTTTCTTTTGGGACAGCTAAATTTTTTTTTCAAAAAGAAGGGCAGACTAACAATTCATGCTCAACAAGGGGGTTGAGCTTGATTAAGGGCTTTGATGCAGCAATCCAGAACTTTTAAGATAGTGCACTTATTCAATCCTCACATTAACATTGCTGCAGCATCAGCTGTTGCAGCATTACAGACTCAGAATTGTACTTTGTTCAGACTTTTTGACTTGATTTTGTACTGCAATGCCTTTATTATTTTTTTTTTTTACAACAGGCAATTGCAGCACTTTACATATTTACAGACTTTGATGCTTTGCATTCTCATTCAGATTCAAATTTACATGCCCTAAAACTATGTGCACATAACTCAGCATTGCTGCAGCAGAGGTTGCTGCAGCACTGCATTCCTTCATGCTTTGCCTTAATATATCTCAGAGAACCCCCAAACTTAGTTTCTTATGCTGCCCTAAGTTTTTAGTAGAAATTTAGCACTTCCCTAGGTCTACCAACACTAGCTTAGTTTCAGATCATCTTTTCACTAAGTTCCTACCTAAATTCAAGTTTAAGTGTAGGAGCAGAAGTAAGCTAGTTCACTCACTAAACAAGGGTATTTATTCACTCATTTCTCACCCTTTCATCCCTAAGTTTTTGCTCAACTCTACCTCTAAAATTTTAAGATTCATTAACTTTTATTTGCACTAACAAAGTACAAGCCAAGTGTATAGCTCCCCCCCACACTTAGAACTGTGCAGTGTCCTCACTGCAATTAAACTAAAGGGAGAGAGCTACAGGACAGCAAATAAAACAAAACAGGCACAGACTAAACATAAGATGAACAACAATTAAAACAGAAACAGGTTTATTGGAACAGAAAATACTAAAACAGAAACAGAAATTAACAGCATATTAAAACAATACTAAAACTGGAACACATGAGATTAGGGTACAGGAGTTCCTGGTTTAGTTCTGGGGCTGGCACGCACTGGAATATTCTTTCCTTGCTTCTTGGATGTGGACTTGGAAGATTTAGCCCCAGATAGCTTCGGGACAGTCGTGGTTTCTGTTGCTGCAGCAATGGAATGCTGCAGCACTGATCCTGTATCTGCAACAACAGGACCAGCGTCAGAAACACTTGCCTTCTTGTGGGCAAGCACGAATTCCCTAGCCTCTTTGGATTTCTTGGCAGCTTCAGCCTTCATCCTATCAGCAGATACCTTTGCTATGGCCTCATTTGCTGCAGCAGTTGCTATTCCTTGCATAATTGCCGCAATCACAGAGTTATCTTCCTTCTCATTCATGGCAGATCTTGCATCCTCAGTGCTCTTAGCTTCCTCTGCTACCTTCTCAGCCTTCCTTTTCTTGGCAGCCCTCTTTGACCTTTTCTGCTTAGGCGACACCAGCATTTCAGAGCTTGCTGCAGCATCAGTAGTTGCTGCAGCATCAGGAGTAGCAGTGATCGATGGCACATCAGGAGTGGTCTGGGTGACAGGTGTTTGGGCAGGTGTTTGTGGTGGAGGGGTAGGTGTTTTGGGTTGAGGTTGGGGTTCAGGGATGGGTGATTTGGTTGGTGAGGGCATTGGGTCATACTGTGGGGCTGGTGGTGGTTGGCTTTGTGCGGTGTTGGATGGAGGTAGGGGGTCATCAAGTGGAGCATTGGGGTCTCCCTCAAACTTAGAAGAAGCATCAGATCCATCAACTTCCACACTTTCTTCACCCTTCTCTTCTTCTTCACCTTCATCTTCACCACACTCCTCCTCCTCCTCTTCAGAGGTATCAGGGTCTTCCTCATCACTTTCCTTATTCAGCTCCGCCAAGATCTCCTTGTAATGGTCTTTCTCCTCTTCACTCAGTGATTCATCATCTGATTCTAGCATCTCCTCTTCTTCCACCGGCTCATTCTGTTTCTTCTTTACTTTCTTTATTTCCTGCCTCTTTCTCTTCTTTTCAACTACCACTTCTGCTTCAGTTTCCACATTTGCTTCTTTTTCCACAGCTTCTGGTTCCATAATGTCTTCCTCAAGCACCCATTCTGGGAATGCTGGTGCTTCCACATCAGATAGATCCTTCAAATTTGCAGCTAGTACAGCACCTATCCAATTGTGCTGTTTCCTCATAAATTCCCAAACAGCCCGTTGCTGCAGCATGAATTGCGGCCGCATAGTGGGATCACCAGATACTGCAGCAATGTTCTTCTCCCTCAACACTGTAGGAAATGTAGCCATGAGGAAACTTTTCTGTTCTCCCAGAACTTCAACACCAGCACTTATACACAGAAGTTATCAGGCAAGGGAAAAACAAATAACCCGCAGTTTTACCTTTGCAAATCATGATTTCCCTACAAATCAACCGTCCAAAATCAACATTCTTTTTGCTCAGAATAGCATCCAACAGCATCATTCTTTCTTTCTCTAAGTTGGTAGCATGAGAGGTAGGCAATAGGGACTGCTTGATGAAGTTGAACCAGACCTTTGCGTCGTGAGTCAAGTATTGCCTCTTGATCTTGAATTCATTAGCACTGCACGGCTCCCACGGTGTTCCGGGCACAGAAATGGTTCTCTTCACTCCTTCCATTTCTTTCTTTCTCCAATTAGCAACATTATTCCCGAAGGCAGGACTATGATAATCCAACCCATAGCTTGCATTGATTGCGAGGGAGTCAAAATCCACAACCACTCCACGCACCTTAGACACAAACCTTTGCTTTCCATCCTTCGGAGGCAGAATTCCTTCATAGAAATCACGAACCACCGACGCGTAGAAGAACTTAGGATGCTGCACTAATTTTTCCCAGCCTAATGCGTTCACAATGGATGTGAACGCATCGGAAGCTCCTTTCATTTCAAGCCCTCTCTCTGCCCAGAAATTCATGTTCTGGAACTTCTCAGATTCGCTCACTTCTTGATTCTTGAGGCTTCTCCTTCGCATTTGGCTTGATTCACCACGACCAGGGTTTGATTGGTGCTTACCAGAGGATTTGGAAGCACTAGCTTTGCTTCTAGTCATGGCAGTTTCGTTCGAGAGAAGAATTTGTGAAAAGGTTTGGGGACGGTTTCGATGGGGGCTTTGAGAGAAAAGAGGTGGTTACGGTGAGGGAAGTGAATGGGAGTGGGTGGTTATAAGTAATGGGATGGGACGGTTTTATTGGGAAAGGGAGTTTGCGCTTTCACTTTCGCAAATAGCCGTTGGGTCATGGGGTATGTGGATGGTTAGGATTGAGCGATGGGACGGTTTCTGACTTGATTTGACCACTCACTGATGACTCATCAGATCTTGGTACCATAACTTCAATTATTTTATTATCTCATAACTGCTACTCACTGCTGCAGCAACAATGCTTGAGGCATTGCTGCAGCACTGATTGCTGTCACACCCTCAAACTTCAAATTTCCATACCATTAACCTGCAAAACAAACACAAGACAACAACACACTGGTTTAGGCTAAAGTGCTCCCGGGGTCCCTTATCTTTATTTAAAGTAACAGTTTGGTCCTTTATCTTTTTTTTGTCCCAAATCAGTCCTTTATGTTTTAAATTTTTGACACATAAATCCTTTTATGTCCCAAATCAGTCCTTTATGTTTCAAATTTTAAACACATAAATCCTTTTTTTTGACACATAAATCAGCACTATTAACGGAAAAGGATTTATGTGTCAAAAATTTGAAAGATAAAGGACTTATTTGGGACAAAAACAACATAAAGGACTAATTCGTTACTTTAAATAAAGATAAGGGACCCCGGGAGCACTTTAGCCCACTGGTTTATTAGATTAAAACCCTGGGCTGCCTCCCAGTAGCGCTTGGTTTAAGAGTCCTCAGCCTGACTTCCCTTCAAGATTAAAGGTTTTGCAGTTCAGTGGTGATTTTGCTTCTCACCACTGGTTCACCATAATATTTCTTTACCCTCTGGCCATTTACTTTGAAGTGCTGATTCCTCTCTTCACAATACAAATCTACAGCACCATGGGGGTACACCTTCTCAATTTTGAAAGGTCCCGACCATCTTGACTTGAGTTTTCCAGGGAACAATTTGAGTCTTGAGTTGAATAGCAACACCTGGTCACCCTCCTTAAGCTCCCTTTTTTGAATCCTCTTGTCATGCCAAGCCTTGGTCTTTGCCTTGTATAATTCAGAGCTCTCATAGGCAAAATACCTCATTTCTTCTAATTCATTCAATTGCAATAGCCTAGCTTCCCCTGCCTTAGCATGATCAAAATTGAGCTTTTTTATGGCCCAGTGAGACTTGTATTGGAGCTCTAAAGGCAGGTGGCAAGCTTTGCCATAAACCAATCTGTATGGAGACATTCCTAAAAGAGTCTTGAAAGCAGTTCTGTATGCCCAAAGAGCATCACTAAATGATTAGACCACTCCTTTCTTGTAGGTCCTACCATCTTTTCCCGTATTCTCTTGATTTCTCTATTGGATAACTCAGCTTGGCCACTTGTCTGGGGGTGATATGCTGTAGCAATTCTGTGCTTGACCCCATATTTGGCTAGAAGAGTTTCAATCAATTTGTTGCAGAAGTGAGTTCCTTCATCACTAATTATGGCCCTTGGAGTACCAAACCTTGTGAAAATATTCTTTTGCAGGAACTTGCTAACAGACTTAGCATCATTGTTAGGAAAAGCCACTGCTTCAACCCACTTTGATACATAGTCCACGGCCACAAGGATGTAAACATTGCCAAATGAAGGGGGAAAAGGTCCCATAAAGTCCATGCCCCAAACATCAAAGAGTTCAATCTCTAAGATGTTGGTTAGAGGCATTTCTTGCTTATTGGAAATGTTCCCACTCCTTTGGCAATTATCACATTTTTTTACTAACTCATGGGCATCCTTGAAAATGGTAGGCCAATAGTAGCCAGATTGCAGCACCTTTGCTGCTGTTCTCATACCTCCAAAGTGTCCTCCATATGCTGCAGCATGGCATTGCTGCAGCACTTGCTGTTGTTCTTCATCAGCCCATCTTCTAAACAACTGATCAGGGCAGTTTTTGTAGAGGAAGGGTTCATCCCAGAAATATTGCTTGACAATGTGAAAGAACCTCTTCCTTTGTTGATAATTCATGTCACATGGTACCACCTTGCTAACCAAGAAGTTGACTATGTCAGCATACCATGGTGCTGCAGCATCAGGTGCTGCAGCACTTATAGCAAATAAGTGCTCATCCGGAAAGTGTTCCTTGATTTCACCAAATGTACCTATACTTTCATTTTCCAATCTAGACAAATGATCAGCAACCTGGTTCTCCACCCCCTTTTTATCTTTTATTTCAAGATCAAATTCTTGAAGGAGGAGAACCCATCTTATTAGCCTAGGTTTTGCATCTTTCGTATTGATCAAATACTTAATGGCTGAGTGATCAGTCTAAACAATCACTTTTGTGCCAACTAAATATGATCTAAATTTATCAAATGCGAAAACCACAGCTAACAATTCTTTCTCAGTAGTAGTGTAATTTAATTGAGCATCTACAAGTGTTTTGCTAGCATAGTAAATCGAATGAAAGACTTTTCCATACCTTTGGCCAAGGACAGCACCTATGGCGTAATCACTAGCATCGCACATCAGCTCAAACGGCTTGCTCCAGTCTGGAGTGACAATAACAGGTGCAGTCACCAGGGCATTCTGCAATTTCTGGAATGCTGCAGCACAGGCTTCATCAAAGACAAATGAAGTATCATGTTGCAGCAATTGACACAGAGGCTTAGAAATTTTGGAGAAGTCCTTGATGAATCTTCTATAAAACCCAGCATGTCCAAGGAAACTCCTGACACCTTTCACATTGGTTGGAGGATGCATCTTCTCAATTACTTCCACCTTAGCTTTATCAACCTCAATACCTTTCTTAGAAATTTTGTGACCCAACACAATACCTTCTTGAACCATGAAGTGGCATTTCTCCCAATTAAGCACCAAATTGGTCTCCTCACATCTGTCCAGAATTTTCTCTAAGTTATTAAGGCATAGTTGGAATGTTTCCCCAAAAACAGAGAAGTCATCCATAAACACTTCCATTGATTTCTCAATAAACTCAGAGAAAATTGACAACATACACCTTTGAAAGGTTGCTGGTGCATTGCACAGCCCAAATGGCATTCTCCTGAAAGCAAAAGTACCATAGGGGCAGGTGAAAGTAGTCTTTTGCTGATCTTCTGGTACTATGGCTATTTGATTGTAACCAGAGTAGCCATCCAAAAAACATTAGAACTCCTTCCCAGCAACTCTATCCAACATTTGATCAATGAAGGGCAAGGGAAAATGATCCTTTCTTGTGGCTTTGTTAAGCTTCCTATAATCCATACAAATCCTCCAACCAGTTACAGTTCTTGTAGGGATAAGCTCATTCTTCTCATTGGCTACCACTGTGACCCCTCCTTTCTTGGGAACACACTGCACAGGACTCACCCATGCACTGTCAGAGATGGGATACACAATGCCAGCATCCAACCACTTGATAATCTCTTTCTTCACAACTTCTTTTATAATGGGGTTTAGCCTTCTTTGTCCTTCAATGCTATTTTTAGCACCTTCTTCAAGAATGATTCTATGCATGCAGATAGTAGGACTAATTCCCTTTATATCAGCCATTTGCCACCCAATTGCCCTCTTATGCCTCTTTAGGGTAGTAATGAGATCATGCTCTTGACTTTTAGAGAGATTAGAAGCAATGATCACAGGCAATGTATCATTTTCCCCTAAATAGGCATATTTAAGATGCTGTGGCAATTCTTTCAGTTCAAGTGTAGGGGGTTTTTCTATTGAGGGCACATTCTTCTTGAGATTAGAATCTTCAAGCTCTAGAGACTCATATTGCTTAGTCCAAATCTCCTTGACAGTAACTTCTTCATGTAGCAGCCCTTCTTCCAACAGTTCACTCTTATCCACACTTGCAAAGGCTTGCACCAGATGGTCACTTTGCTTGTTGAACTGCTTCTGAACTACAGAGTCTAAGGATACCACAAAGGAACACTCCTCAGTTCCCTTTTCAGGTAACTTCAGGGCATTCATAACATTAAACTTGATCTCTTGATCATTGACCCTCATAGTTAACTCTCCCTTCTGCACATCAATTAGAGTCTTGCCAGTAGCCAAGAAGGGTCTTCCAAGTATGATAGGCACCTCCTTATCTGCATCAAAATCTAAAATCACAAAGTCAGTTGGAAAAACAAATTTATCTACCTTTATCAGCACATCCTCAATGATTCCTTCTGGATAGGCAATAGATCCATCTGCCAGTTGGAGTGTGACAGTTGTAGGCCTGGCAACTCCAATACCCAGCTGAGTAAAGACAGACTTAGGCATCAAATTGATGCTTGCACCTAAGTCACAGAGAGCTCTACCAGCATAAGTTTCACCAATAGAACATGGGATAGTGAAACTGCCTGGATCCTTCAGCTTGCTTGGAAGCTTGCTTTGCATAATCATACTACATTCTTCTGTCATGGCCACTGTTTCAAATTCACCTAGCCTCCTCCTTTTGGTTAAGACATCCTTCATGAACTTTGCATAGTTGGGCATTTGTTGAAGAGCCTCAACCAGAGGGACATTAATGTGCAGTTGTTTCAACACCTCAAGAAACTTGCCAAATTGCTTGTCTTGCTGTGCCTTCTTCAATCTCTGAGGAAATGGTGGAGGTGGCACATCTTGATCAAGCACAAGTGGTGGCACAGGTGTTGCATCAGATGCTGCAGCATCAGTTGCTGTCACATCTGGCTTACTCTTTTTTTCATTTTTTTCAACTTTTTCTTTTTTTTTTTTTCAGAATCTTTTTCTTTTCTTTTGTCACCACCACCTGTGTCAAGTGATGGCCCATTCAAATCCTTCCCACTTCTTAGAGATATAGCCTTGCATGACTCCTTACTCTTGGATGATGTAGCTTCAGTAGTGGACGGCAATGCTCCACTAGGTCTTTGAGTTAGAGCAGAAGCTATTTGGCCTATTTGGTTCTCAAGATTTTTGATTGCAGCTCCTTGTGTCTGATATTGAGTCTTTGTTTCATTCATGAAGGCCTTAAGCATGGCTTCCATAGAGTTATCAGTTGCAGGCGCAGCTTATCTTGATTGAGCAGGGAATCCCGGTGGTACAGTAGGTGCTGAAGTATTTGCTGCAGCAGGTGCTGCTGCAGCATTGTTGCTCCATCTGAAATTTGGATGATCTCGCCACCCTGGATTGTAAGTATTTGAATATGGATTATTACCCTTGTTGTACCCAACATAGTTAACTGAGATAGGATTCGCAGGACACTCCTCATAAAGATGACCTCCTCCACAATAAACACAACTTGGGGAGGAACCGCATGGAGATGGTTCAATTGCTGCTACTGTTGCTTTAGTTGCTGCAGCAGATGTTGCTGCAGCACTAGGTGAACTTATATTTTTGATCATATTTGATAGTGAAGCTACTTGAGCAGACAAGGCAGTGATCTCACTAACTTCATGTACACCAGCCACCTTCTTTTGAGCACTTAACCTAGCAGTAGGCCATTGATAGCTATTTGCAGCAATATCCTCAATAAGATTATATGTATCATTGTAAGATCCCTTGAGTAGAACTCCTCCAGATGAAGCATCAAGCATGAGCCTTGTTTGGGGCTCCAGTCCATTGTAGAAGGTCTCCATTTGAATGATGACAGGAATACCATGGTGTGGGCACTTTCTCAACAGATCTTTGTATCTTTCCCATGCTTCAAACAAAGTTTCAAATTCAGTTTGCTTAAAAGAGGTAATTTCATTTCTCATCCTGGCATTCTTTATTGGAGGAAAATATTTTGTCATAAATTTTTCTGCCATCTCATTCCAAGTAGTGATAGAGTTAGGCTCTAGTGAGTTAAGCCAGGCCTTTGCTCTATCCTTCAAGGAGTAAGGAAACAGTTTCAGTTTGAAAGCATCATCTGTAACACCAGGGAGAATGAAATTACTGCAAACCTCAACAAATTGTTTCAAATGCAGATGTGGGTCTTCAAGGGGACCACCACCAAACTGCCCAATTGTTTGAAGCATTTGGAACATCATAGGTTTGAACTCAAAATGGGTTGTAGCAATTTCTGGTCTCACTATGCCTGTTTGCATAGTTTGAGGGTCAAAAACTGCATAATCCCTCATGGGTCTGTCCCTGTCATTTGCCATTCCTATGACATTCATATCAATAATCTGTCTTCTGTACCCTCCATCACCATCACCTTGAACTGAGGGAGGTGGTGAAGTCATATCACCATCAACAGTAGGTGGAGGACTAGCCATAGCAGCAGCTCGCCCTAATTCAATAAGTCCTGGAGTACGTGAACTCTTCTCAGACTTCTAAAATGTCTTTCTATCTCTGGGTGCAACTGGAATTCTGGAGTGTTGCGTCTATGCCTGTGCATATGCTGCGGCAACAGATGTAGCAGCAACTAACGCTGGAGCAACAGAAACAACACAAACAGAATTAGTAACAAAAGGCACTAAGTTGCTAACTTATTAGACAATCAATTTAACTAATTTCCCCGGCAACGGCGCCAAAAACTTGTTGTGTGAAAACTTAGTGCAAGTATACACTGTCTTAACAAGTAATAAAGGGTAAGTGAGATCGTTCCCACGAGGAATTTAGTTAAATACAAGAGTTTAATTTTGCTAACAAATTAGTGAAATAAGTGAATGACACACAAATTTTGGGTAACATAAACAATAAGGAATAATGGAAATGGTGTTTCAGAATCAGTGATGAGAACAAGCTGAGATGGATTCACTTCAGTAACTTCATTAATATGCTATTAAGGGTATATTCAATGCTGCAGCATTAGGTGCTGCAGCAATAAAACGTTATTCTCTCGAATACTTCACACTAGGTTTTCCTTGCAAGAGTTTATCTCTAAACCCTAAAGAAGTACCTCCTAGGCTGCTTGAGCACCGGCAGTATTCACCTTATGGGCTATACCTTCCTATCTCTAGGGTTAAGCAAGAAACATCAAGATCTCTCATTGATGCCTACTACCCATATTACCTTGTGAGATTAATTTACAAACCATCTCTGAATTCATAAATGCTATTTAGAATAGACGGCCAATCCTACTCTAAAATGGAAATATTATCACACACAAGGTAAAATACACAACATTAAACATACTTCATAAATAGCATAGAAAATCTAGTTACATCAGATCCAACATCTCAACTATGAGAAATTAGCTCATATTGAGCTTACAAAACATGCAAAACAACTTAGACAAAATAGTAGAAGTCATATTACAAATTCCAAGGGAAGAAATGATACTATCAAGATGAAACAGAGAAGGAACTCCAGTAGTAGTGATGGAGATCTGCTCCAGCTCTTCTAGTAAAAATCCACCAAGAAAATTGTAATTCCAAGTAATGCTGTCGCAATGGTCTCAGCAATGAAGCTTATGGGTGACAATGGTGAGCTAAGCACGCTATGAGGAGCTATCTCTAAACTTCCTCTTGACGGCAGAGCATGCTAGTGAAAAAAGGGAAGCGTCCTTATATAGTGTCTCCTTGCACGCAACCCTAGAATGAGGGCCCTTTAAGGAAATGCGTCCTAGGTTCAAGGGCAATCATGGGAATTCCCCAATGGGAAATATCTCTCCGTGTCATACAGCTCTGACACCTGTCCATGCCTTAATTTCCGTGTTTTCCGCATTCCCCTTGAGCTTTCTCTCTCATCTTCCGCAATTCCACTATTGCGCACGCACCTGCTGCTGCAGCACTGACACTAAACACAATTAAATGCACTAAGGGCATCAACATGCCCAAATTAAACCAATTCATTCCTGCACCATTATTTCTACCCTAAACACATAATTACATTATAATTGACACAAGTTTATTAAATCACTTAAATTCAAGCTAAAAAGGCGAGTAATAACCCTCATAAAGGATGGTTATCAATCACCATGCAAAAAGGCATTTTTAATATCAAGCCGATGGAGAGGCCAATGTCGGATGGCTGCAATAGAGAGGAGGAGTCTAACCGATGTCATTTTGGCCACAAGTGAGAAAGTGTCACTGTAATCCAACCCAAATATCTGAGTGTATGCTTTGGCCACTAACCGAGCCTTAAAGCGATCAATCTTACCATAAGGACCAACTTTAACAGTATAAAGCCAGCGACAGCCAACCAAAGACTTCCCAGGAGGTAGAGGAACCAATTCCCAAGTACCACTACTCTGAAGAGAACACATTTCTTCAATCATTGCTTTCCTCCATTCTAGGTGGGATAAAGCTTTACCTACAGATTTAGGAATAGATACAGGCGACAAAGAAGAAAGGCAAGTGTAATGTAAAGGAGAGAGACGCTGATAACTCAAAGCAACATCATGAGGAGGAGGGTTTCAAGTAGACCGTATACCTTTACGGAGAGCAATGGGGAGGTCATGTTCAGGTGGTTTAGGTTGCAGGACCGAAGTCGGTAAAGGAGATGGCACAGGTGGAGAGTCTGGCATGGCCTCAGTAGGTGAAACACCGCTAAAAACGGAGACTGGCGGTGGTTAAAATCCCAAGCGGCAGCGGTTTAAACCGCCGTTAAAATAGGCTCGCGGCGGTTCCAGATACGCCGGGGATTTAAGCGTCGGGAGGTGTTCCTGGCGGCAGTTCTGGCAACCGTCACTCAAACTGCCGCAAATGTAGCGGCGGTTGGAAACTGTCGCCATAGTGTTAACTGATTTTCCAGCTTTCAGTTAGCGGCGGTTGGTAACCGCCATAAATAATTAAATTTTATAAAACAAACTAAGTTCATAACATCAAACTGGAACTAGTTCATAACATCAAAATAAAACAATTCAGTTCATAACATCAAAAGAAAACAAACTTAGTTCATAACTGCAAAATAAAACAAACTTAGTTCATGAAGTCAAAATACAACCAACTTAGAATCGTCAATCTAGATATCCTGCATGATGTTGTTGCTTCATGATTTCCTATGTGACTTGATTCGAAAGAGCGTCTCAAACCATCTTGTGATTCCAAATTAATCGACTGAAAAAAAAAGTGATAAATATAATTAAAAACAATATCTAAACAATTTTCGCATATAGTATACCTACAGAACTATAAATAAAGCTTCACCTCATAACTATACCTACAGGAGACAACTCTATTAAAAAGAAAAAGAGCCTGATTCACGGTGTTCAACATAAACATACACAGACACACACACCATACCTACAACAATCTATTTACAGCCACAACAAACATCGTTATACAAATCATATGAAGTAAATATACAATATAGTCTTGAAAGATATTATTTATGTTGTCTAGTGATAACTCATATTTATATGATTTATTTATGTTTTTATCACTTAAATCAACACAAGTTCTCAAGTAATATTTGTGCTTTATTGAGTAAATATCATCTATTTGGAGGAAAGAAGAGTTAGGAGCTAATTTGTTATCATTTGGCACATTTGGTGTCTTTGTGAGAATTTTAATGCATCTGTTCAGTGTTACAGCGCTAGTGCTATATGACGGTGGGCCAGCTGAAGATCAAAAAGAAAAGTTACATTTTGGAGCCTCACTCTTTTTGTCAAGTCGGCACCTCACTCCTCTGTGCCTAGGACTGACGCGGCTGCCAACCATTGGCTAGTGTGGACACTTGTGCACTTGTTGTTGGAAGATCACTTTTGGTTGGTGGGGAATGTCTTGTCTACTTTTTGGAAAGCTACTTTATGGACAATAAATAAAGATATCTCACTTCTTCTCCTCAGACACTTACATTCGAAGGAAGAGAGAGTTTTTGGGAGAAAAACTTGACACCATTTTTCCTCCATTAATCCTCCACTTCAAGCTTTCATTTTTCAAGAGAAGATCATCATTTACTACGCTGTGAAGCCATGCTATAGCGTCATCTATCTGTCTCATGAGAAGGAGCTCACGAAGTGTATCTTTTGCAACCGTTTCTCCTCTTTTCATTTTCGGTAATATGAACATTTTAGTTTGTATTGTGTTGATGATGCTCACCATGAGCTAAACACTTAGTAGTTGGATTGCTTGGAACTTTGTAATGAATTTTTAGTATTGCTAATATAGTATTGTGATGGTTGCGTTTCAATCTTTGTGCTTTAATGCTTTCAAACTCGTTTTGGGATTGGCCATTTTCTTATTTTCATGCTCATAAACTTGTTGTTACTATTTTGCTTGGTTCACTAGTGTGTTAACGATTTAAACTATAAAATTAACATCAATACATGTGTGTACTGTAACAACCTGGGCCATTTTCTTTCTAGTAGGCTATCCCAGAACTGTACATCATGACCTTCTCTACCCCTGTAGAGTTTTTGCCTTCCGTACGAATCGAACATTGTACCCTGGGGCTCAAGTACAATCTCAATGCATTCCCACTACCAATTGATCCGGTGTTTTTAACTTACATTATTTCCTATCAACTTTTGCCAAAGAAAAACTTTATTTTCTATCAACTAATAGCTTAATAAATGTCATGAAATGTATATATATTCATTATCTTATCGTATACCTTCAAAATAATAAACAATCCCAACTATCCTACTTATATATAAAGCCAAGCAAAATTTCTAATAGGATATACTCGTGTTGGTGACCTTCTTCTACTTTCAATCAAATAGATAAGGCTTCTTATACCTCAAATAGGATATACTCGTGTTGGTGACCTTCTTCTACTTTCAATCTCCTACTACCCCCACTCTCT
Organism: Astragalus membranaceus; assembly: GCA_039519185.1. Taxonomy (NCBI): domain Eukaryota; kingdom Viridiplantae; phylum Streptophyta; class Magnoliopsida; order Fabales; family Fabaceae; genus Astragalus; species Astragalus membranaceus. Next base: position 116,349 of record JAZGSX010000056.1, read on the forward strand.
AATATTCCCTTCATAAATCTTGTGTTGCTTGTTCAGATTTTGTTGAAACAAGAACAGAGTGCAGCGGCTTTCTTTGGTAGCATTTCCTCCATCAGTTTCTGCTTCCAATTTCAATATCTACTCTCTCACTCCTTGCTTCTATTTCCCTCGATTTTTCTTTTTCTTAAGCCACTCTACTTTCCTTTGTTCTAATATTTTTTGTGATAATAGGTTTTGCTGGATTTGAAACCTAGGGGAAGCTTCTCGGCTCTCAACCAACTTTAATAATATCTATATATTTTATTCATTTAGTTGTCAAATCACATATTGGTGTGAGAATGAAATCTTGACAAAACTTTTATAATATAATATATATTAATATTTGATAAAGCGAGTGTCACCCTGACATCTCACTTCATCTATTTTTTTTATTACATTATGATATATATAACCTATTTAATTATTAAAATTCTACTCTAAATAAATAGGCAGCCTTTCTATAAATAATATGGATAACTAGAAATTCCTAAAAATTTTAGCTACATTTCTCTTCGACTATATTTAATTCATATGTTCTTTGATATTTTATTTGTTTTAGTCTAAATCTATACCGAATAATCGAGGGCGTTATAAGTATATGATATTCACAATTATTTGAACTAATGATTTTATATGTTTGGTTGTTTTTCTTAGTTGCAGCGTTACCCCACCAACAAATTTCTCACATCTTCGAGCCATAACCTATCTGGATTATTTTTGGTGTATTGGACGATACAGTTTTGACCCAATTACCGAAGAAAACAGCTTTTGTTGGAATGAGGAAGCACAAGCTGTCTTTGAGATACTTAAGCAAGCCATGACTACGGTTCCAGTACTAGCAGTACCTGATTTTGAGAAGGAGTTTGTGGTTGAAACAGATGCTTTAGGGAAAGGATTGGGGGCCGTCTTGATGCAAGAGGGGAGACCAGTGGCCTACATGAGTCATACTGCTTTGCATCATTGTTGGAATAGGTACACGAAATAAAATGAGAAGCAACATATGTTGCTGCAAACGAAAAAAGGAGGTGAAGATCATGGAGAGAGTATGAAATCTAAAGAGAGACGGCAAATGTTGTTGCAGCAATTAAAAGGAAATTGCATGCTTTTAATTGGTTGAGATTTTGTAGCTTGATTGGGGATTCTAATATGTGACGGTTATTAGATTTCGTAGCTTGATTGTGCAAGTTAATTAATAAACGTCTATACACATTCTTCGTTTTTTTTTCATGAAAAATTATCAAAAAGGCATACATGAATTATCAAAAAGGCACCTGAATATATATATATATATATATATATATATATATATATATATATAGAGAGAGAGAGAGAGAGAGAGAGAGAGAGAGAGAGAGAGAGAGAGAGAGAGAGAGAGAGTTTGATAGGTTAAAGCAAGTTAGTAATTGATCTTTATTTGAGCTCTGATAAGGTTAATTTTTCTCTATTTAAAGCTTATGCTTTCAATTCTTTATCTATAGGCAAGATGCCAATATGTGGTGATTTTTATTAGTTAAAAATAGACAAGTTTTTGTTTTCTTATGTGCAATGCTTTGAAACTTCTCACCCTTCCTAGGAGTTATAGAACTTAGGAACTACGGTGTGCACCGTAGTTTGGGATCCTACATACACCAAAATTCGGAAACAAATCTCACAAGCTTTCTTGTCATGTGCTTCTTCTAGCCTTCAATGTTTCTTAGATGGTTGAGACCTAAAAATTGAAGACTTAAAAATTCAACCATTTTTGACAAATTTTAGCCACCGAAACGCTTAGTTTTTCTTGTAGTGATTGTCAAATCAAAACTATTTTTAATATTTTAGTTTTGTTTGTAAATATTCTTTTATTGATTCTTATATTTATTGTATTTCACCGTTGAATACGTCACTTAAGTATTTGGGCCCCTCAACATATTCTCAGAAGCTCCACCACTACACTTCATGATATTGTGGTAGTAACCTCATCAAAGGCAATTGAGACACCAATGGCAACACTATTCTCAAAACAAATTTTCTATTTCAAATATTCCTTAACTAGTCCATGAAATCGATTTTAGAAAAAGGATGTGAAAAAAATTAATTTGTTTTGATTTCATTTTGATATCACTTTGAAGGTATAAATAATTCATATAAATTTGTGGATGAAAAGCTAAAAATTGTTTAGCCTATATCATAATCAATCCTGTAACCCAATTTTGTTGATGCTCGGGCATTAATCATGTTGCATGCATTTATGTGATGCCAAAACTACACTGAATTTGTCTCATAATGAATGGCCTTATATGGTCTCTGTCTATCAGTTGTATACTATTACACAGGTCATTCAAATAAATAATAAATGTCATGCAAATAGATAGTAAATATAAGAAGTCTACAAGTCTCAAACTTTATAAAAGTTAGCTCTTCATAAAATAGATTAGCATTTATTTTTTCTATGGGAATCTAAGAAAGTCAAACTTTTCATAATATCCATAAAGACTTTTGTCAGCATTTACTATTTCTTCGGTGAGGAACTTCTCACAATTCGGAGCTCCAACTCTTGACAACTCCAGGACAAGCCTATTAGTAAACACTTTAACAAACCCAACACAAGCAGCAGTTTTGCGAAGATCACGACTCGTAACGGCAGGCTCTTCAACCACCCTACGAGCTCCATCTTCGATGAAGACTTTGCAGGACTCCAAAATGTTGTGAGCTCGATTTACAAAATGGCCCGCAACCAAATCCTCAAAATACTGAAACCATAAACAAATCTTATAAACAAATTAACTTTTAAACCTCGTATAAGGAATAAACTTGCATTTAAGGCAACAGTATTTTTAAAAAAAAGTACCGTATGTTATAGCACTTGTCATATTATTCAATCACTATAAATCAACATGCAGTACTAAACATCTCCATCACCATGTTAATTAATTAGGAAACTTATAAAATCAAATCTTACCTTTGGAGGCTTCCTCATTGTGTGACCCATCATCTCCAATGTAACTGTGAATGCATTGTCATTATATAGTTTTGCAATACTTTCCAACTTTGGAATATTATAACTTGCTTCTCCAAAAAATTCATTATAAAAAGGCATTTTATTGAATACTTGCCCATGAATGGCAAGTAGAACATCCAAGATATTTGAAGCTTTAGGAATCCAACATTCTCTGTCACTGTTTGGCCAAATTTTAATTCGATCAAGTGGCAATCTCCCTGCATCGTCAAAAAGTGGGTTCAACCTATTGCTTTCTACATGACAGGAGACCAGCTGCAAGAAAATATGTCTCATTAGTTAAAACTTGGAAAAAGTGTAAGATAATAGATACAATATCATCAACCACATACCGGTGCTATGTTTGGATAGTCTCCAGGAAAGTAGATGTCAAAAAAGAAAAGTCCGTTGTGATAAGGAGTCCCTTCTGCTCCGATAATTACCGCTCTTAAGAGATCGAATCTTGATTTACAAGCTCGAACATATATTGTATCTAATGAGGATAAAAGAAAGTTAAAGAAATAACAAGATTGAGGAAAATGCCGAAACAAATATCAACCCAACCAAAAAAAAATATGCAAGAATATAGCATGAAAATAAGCAACAAAAAAAAAACAGTGATGTAACAGAATTAAAACCTACCATCTCAATATCAATGACTAGAGTTTTGTGAAAAATTATAATAATGATTAGATACAATCCACACAATACCAATTCATCAGCTTGAAAAGAGAAACAACATACATAAGAACCCACATACACTTAGTACCGTACGGATTATGTACAACATGATATGGAAAAAATTTAAAAACCCTTATAAGAACCCACATACACTTAGTACCGTACGGATTATGTACAGACAACACATTTACACACAAGTACTAGGCCTGTTCATGGTTCAGTTCACAAGTTGAACTGTACCAAACTGAACCGAACTATTTAACCAGTTCGACCGAACTGAACTGTGTTTGCAGTTCGCCGAACCGAACTGAACTATCTTAATAGTTCAGTTCGGCAGTTCGAGTTCGAACTGGTTAAAAAATAAACTGTAAATTATCAGAACTGTGAACTGTTTTGTTCGAACGGCTAAGCTCGAATTGCCCGAACTGTTATCCCAATTGCCCAATCTGTTTTTTTTTTGTTGAAAGAACTGACAAAACGGTGTTTAAATCTACTTATTTTTTCAACAATTCTATATGCTTTGTGCAAATTAACCTCATAATTAACTAAGCATAATTCAAGGATAGAGAAGACAGTGACTTGTTGTGACTGTGTTCAATATGCTACTGAAGCAATGGCCATTATAATTATTATATCTATGGTCCAGATGAAATGCATGCCCATCTCAACAAATTGTTCTTCTTGATTAATAGATGAATAAGCTCAATCACAACAAATTTTCAAAACAAAATAAGCATTTCTGATAAATGCCATTTGCACGAAATAAAATTGCACGAAACTTCTCACAAAAGTCATACGTGTTTTATATAGGAACAGAAACTTCCATTATTATTCTTCCATAAGCAACTATTGATAAGTTAAAGAATAAAGCATATCTAAATGTATTAACTAATTATGAGGTTAAATTTTGAAATGGCCATGTGGCTTGTTGTGAACAGCTTATTTTCGGTTCGATATGCTACTGAAGCAAATTCAAGGATAGAAGACAGTGACTTGTAAACACAGATTGCAGTGTGTGAATTGTGAAGTGTGTGAACAGTGAACTATCAATGTGTGTGACAACACTATGACGCATAAAAAAACAATTCACTAACTGAACTGTTAAATCAGTTCGGTTCAAGAACCATGATGAAAAGTTCAGTTCTTTATGGTTCGGTTCAGTTTGGTTCTACAATTCGATTCAGTTTTTTGGTTCTTTTGAACAGCCCTACACACAACTTTTATAAAGAGACACTCACATTACAGGTCTCGAATAGGTATCGTATAGAGGTGACAATCATGTTTTTGGTTGCTAAAACGTATATAACATGTATTTGAGAAGTATCTTTAGCTGGGAAAACGTATCAATAATGTATCTGAGAAGTATCGAATAAGTTTTAAGGGAAATTTTTTAAAAAGAATAATATGAAAATGGATACTTCCTGGATACGTATAAGGTGCATATCGATATATTAGTATTGAAAGCACACTAATACTTTTTCATTTTTCAAGTATACATGAAAATGATACAATTTACAAGTCATTTTGTAACAAACTCACCAGGTAAATCTTTTTCCAACATCTCCATCTCTTTCTTAATTTGTTTAGTCCATTTACTTGAAGTCTGTTCGAAAAGAAGGTGCATTCATGTTACGTTAGAACTAAAACATTTTCTCTTAAAAATATTGAAAAAATAAAAAATTACCGAGGAATAGTTAGAAATGAAATGATGCTCGGGGAAATGCTCTTCGACAAAATCAAATTTCTTAAAAGTTTTTAAACTTTTAAGAATCTCACGACGTTTACGAGGAGTAGACGACTCTTTTATGAATGCAATAGTGGCCGGTGACAACAAGTCCACGGGCATTTTAGTACTGGAAGATTGAATCTTTGACTTAGCTGATGATAACTCTCTCTTCCCATATGGATTCATCTGTATATGAGAGAGTAGAGGATAAGAACATAAGCTGAAAAATAACCCCAACATTATTTAAGAAGGTAACTGAGTGTGTGTTTGGAGCAAACCCAACAAAATTTAACCACCAGAGCAAAAGAGAGGGGGCAAAATCAAATCAATGGGGGCAATGAACAAAGGGAACAAATGGAAAGAGATAGCAACACACAAAACAATAGTATGGCAAAAAAAAAATATATTACAAAATATATAATACAACTTGAAACTAAATATTGAAGTAATCAAAATACATATTACAGCCCAACCCATAAAAACACTAGCCACGGGCATTTTTTTCAAAAACATTAAAGACATACTGTAAACACAACTTCCTCATTCTTGTTCTTCAAAAATCTCTAAACACAAAACAGATTTTTACATAGTCAAACACGAAATCTGTTAGTGTTAATACTAATACTAACAGATTTTGATAAGTTATACAAACAGATTTTGATAAGACAAAATTTGATAAAAAATAATTTATACTCAAACAATTCAAACAAAAAAACTACACAGAATTACATAGTCAAACAGAAACAAATACACAGAATTTATCTAAAACAAGTCAATTTTTGATAAAATGGACTTTGTACTAAAACAACATTACTTAGTTACCTTTACGGATTGTTCCTACAATTCAAATGGCTTACAGCTTCCGCCTCTTCTTCAGTCTTCACATTTACAAATCCATTAGAAATATGGAGACTGCTGTTGAAGGGATACAAGAGGCAGCATGTTGATAATATGAACAAATTGAGATATAGCAAAATCCCAAAAAGTGAAATGGCAGTTTTGAGTGAAAGACAGGAGCCTTTGCTACATCAACCACTCTATTTTGTTGGGGAGTTTCAACTTTCAACACAAGAAACTTAGTGAATGATGCCTTGAGAAAGATAAAAATATGACATGTTAAATTGATCTTGACCATTGTCAAATCTAACAACTTTTATAGATCCATTGATTTGAGTTTTAACAAGACTTACAAAATTTATAAGATGAGTTCTAGTCACAGCCTTATTTTTCATTAGCCTAACCCATGTTTGCCTAGATTAGATTCATCATCCACAATTATAAGAAAACATTTGTTGCTATGAATTGAAGGAGTAGAATAAGGACCCCAAATGTCAACATGAAAGATGTCAAAACAAATCATTAGCAACAAAATTACTATGGGGAAAAGAAAGTTTTTGTTGCTAAGCAAAAAGACACACACCACAAACATGAAAAACAAAATTAGAAATATAACAATGTATATGTATATTTTGAACAAGTGTGTGACATTTGTTTGAGGGATTACCTAATCTAGAATCTAGAATACCACATAAACTTCAAATAGTATTACTCAAACATTGTACAAGAGAAATAGAACTAGAGTCAACAGAAACGACAACCAAGTATGTTGTAATAGATCAACAAATCAAATTCAAACACACGCCAAAACTAATTAATAGAAACAACTTACCCGAAAGAAATTGATGTTGAATTTGGAGAGGGAAAAGAAGTATGAAGTGGAAGATTGTCCTAAAATCGCAAATAGCAATATGTATTAGAATGTACCACAAATTTCACCAAATGAGAGAAATCGATAATCATAAACATTGAAGGAAGAGGGAGTTGCATGATAGAGAAGCCAAAAGAGTAAATAGTATGCGCTGCTGAGATTTCAAATTGGCAAATATGGAAGAATGAATTTACACTTTGAAGAGAAAAGGCACCTGAATGGAATCCTGTGAAGATGAAAGAGTAAAAAAATTTAGTTGTGGGAGAAACCTCATATATACATGTGTGCATTTTTATTTTTATCCACGTCATAACCCTTATGTAAGTATTCATATTAGCTAATACAGGTTATTGCCAGCTCTTAAAATCTCAAGGTGCATATAGATGTTTCTATCTTTTCCAAATATTCTGTTTCCATTGACATTCACAATGTTAACTCCTCGCTAGTTCCTTGAATTGTTGTTAGGTAGCAAGATTGAACGTAAGATTTTTATTAGAACCCTCGCCTGTTTAAATAAATACCTATGTGATTAGAACCCCCACCTCGTTTTGTTGTTATTCAAGTAAAGGACATACCACTTAAAGCCCTTGTACTGTTTCAAAATTGGTGGAACAAGGCACAAGTTAGATTAGATTATTCTATAAATCTGAAGTTGAAAGATTAGATGTAAAAGATAGAAGAAAGTCCAACATGGTAATTGTTGACAATTAGTTAGAGAGGGGGGGGGGTCTAGAGGATATAAATAATAGAAGAGAATGAAAAGGAAGGGGTGTTTGTATAGCTGTTAAATGAGCCAACCCGGCTCGGCCCAGCCCAACCGGCCAAACAGCATATGCAGGCTAGATTGGGCCAGCCCAACTTAATACTGTGTCGCATGTTTTATGTACCGATTCAGCCCAACATTGGGCCACTGGGGCGGCCCATATTCTCGGGAATCAGTTCAGCTTACATAGATACAAAAGTCTTAAATTTCTCAGAACAAGAAATAGTCATAATAGGAAACTGTTATTAATAGTATGCTAGTACACAAACATTCTGGTACACACAAAAATTATCTAAATTACTTAAAATATTTTGGTAACCCAAATAACAAGAATCACAAATAGTAACCAGAATCATTTAACTATTCAAACAAACACAGGACAGGAGAAAAGGAACATTGCAGAGGACTCAAAAATACAAACAAACAATCGACAGTACAAACAAATAAACAAAAGCACATTGAAAGTAGACAGAGAAAAGACTGAGCATCTTGAACTGGAAGGGTTGAAACGATGGAGAAAAGCACAGCGCAGAGAATAAGGGAAGAAGCTGTCAAAGTAAGAGAAGGCTGTTAAACATTAAACAATGTAACGAAACAAATAGAAGAAAGGAAAAGGAAAACCTAGAAGAAGGGGCGAGAATGACGTTGCGGCCTTACAAAAGCGGTGTGCGAGTTCGAACTGTTCTTCAAATCGATTTAGTACAATCTTCTTAGAATAATACTAACAAAGTGAGACTGCATTAAGAGAAAAGTGTTAGTGAAATTGAAAGACCAAAACTCAAATTTTTGTTGTTCTTTCTTTACAGTAAAACAAAACCCAGTTCACAAAATGATACCTTGAAGAACACCCACCGGAGATCCCCGCGAATGGCGCGATGGAAAATAGGGGCGCAGTGGAAAGTACTGGAGCGGTGGAGGTATTAGGGATTTAGGGTTCTCTTTTTTGCTTTTAAAATTTAAAATTAACTGGTTCTCTTTTTCTCTCTCCCGCAGGACTAATCTCCGAATTGGAGACCTCTCAAGAGTGCAATAGGTAGCCGAGTGATTTAAAGTTGCTCCATATCTAATGCGATGGTTGAACTCTTGACACTTGGTTAAGGGAGGATGAGCCCGAACAGTTCAAGCACACCCCTTGGGTTAAGTAGTTAGTCTTTTTTGATTAAGTGATTAACTACCGTAAGCTAACAAATAAATGATAAAATAAATATGGCTTAATTATCACTTACCCCCTGCAAATATCACCATAATCCATTTACCCCCCTGCAAAAAAAAAACTCTCCAAACAAACCCTGCAAAAGGTAACTGTTTCTAGTTACCCCCTACTGTTAAATTTTCTGTTAAAATTTAACAGTGATGACGTCAGCACTGACGTCAGTGCCACGTGTCACCATATTATTGGGCCTCTGTGACGTGCCACGTCAGCTCCTATGTCAACAGTGTCACGTTAGCAACCAATGGATGACTGCCACGTGGCACTGATGTTAAATCAAAATAAATCTTCAAAATGGCTGAAGTGGGTGTTGAACTCGTGACCCCCTACTCACACCCACACCTCCTAACCACTGAGTCAAATTATTATTTGTAATTATTAACTCACCTACTGATATATATTACAACATTGAAATCGAAAATTAAAAAAAATCTTCTTTCTCATCTTCTTCTTTCTGGAAAACTTCATATTCTTCTTTCTCATCTTCTTCTTCTTTCCTCTTTCGTTTCTTTCTCATCTACTACTTTGTTTTGATTTCGATTTGGGTTTTAGGATTTCGTTTTGAAACGTATCTGGAAACGTATCTTGAATTTCGTTTTGATTTCGATTTGGGTTTTAGGGTTGGATTTTGATTTTGATTCCAGAATCAGTTTCGTTTTGATTTCGATTTGATTTTGGGTTTTGATTTCGATTTGGCTTTTATCTCCAGATCTGTTTTAGGGTTGGGTTTTTTATGATGATGATGATGATGATGCAGATTCAATTTTGATTCCAGAATCAATTTCGTTTTTGATTTCATTTTGTTTTCGATTTGGGTTTTATCTCCATGGCACTCCATCAGCATCTCGCCTTCTGATTGTGGCGTTTCATATGGAAGGGCGCGTCTCACTTCCTGGTCCGTCTCCATCAGCATCATCTTCATTCATAATTTCCAGAATAAAAAGATCTACAGATTTTGTTTTTATTTTGAAGATGATGAAGATATGAAGATAATGATGTTATGAAGAAGACGAACTGCATCGTTGCAGTGGCTTACGGTTCCAGTTTTTTTTTAATTTAATTGGCAGTGATGTAATATATATCAGTAGGTGAATTAGTAATCACAAATACTAATTTGGCTCAGTGGTTAGGAGGTGTGGGTGTGAGTAGGGGGTCACGAGTTCAACACCCACTTCAGCCATTTTGAAGATTTATTTTGATTTAACAACAGTGCCACGTGGCAGCCATCCATTGGTTGCTGACGTGGCACTGTTGACATAGGAGCTGACGTGGCACGTCAGTGCCACGTGTCACAGAGGCCCAATAATATGGTGACACGTGGCACTGACGTTAGTGCTGACGTCATCACTGTTAAATTTTAACAGAAAATTTAACAGTAGGGGGGTAACTAGAAACAGTTACCTTTTGCAGGGTTTGTTTGGAGAGTTTTTTTTTGCAGGGGGGTAAATGGATTATGGTGATATTTGCAGGGGGGTAAGTGATAATTAAGCCAATAAATATATGATGTCCTTAATTTTCAATATTAAGGAAGAGAAAAAATGGTGTGCAAAAGGTTAATTTTGTTTGGTATTTCAAATATTTTTTAAAAAAAAAAATTAATTACTATTATATGAATGCATAATGAAATTGCTAATTTCTTTATATAAATGAAGAGAAAAAATAGTGTTCAAGAGGTTAATTTTATTTAGCATTTCAAATATTATTTTCAAAAAACAAAAATATATCAATTAATATTAAAAGTATCCATGGGTACTCGGGTACCCGTGAGAAACCCGTTACGAGGAGTGGGGTAAACATATGCCAAATATCTATGCATATCTACTCTAATATAATAAAATCACATGCTAGAAAAATAACAATTTTAGACATTTTATTAAATTGCTAAGTTCCTTCTATTGGGGTTCTCTTTTTTGCTTTTCAAATTTAATTAATTAATGACAGCAACTCTCTTTTACTATTCACTATCTCCATGTTTTTCTTTTCTTTACGGCATAAATTTTGTTTTTGACGGCACACTATCTCCAAGTTTTTCAATCACACTATCACAAGAATTATAGAGAGTCTAAGCAGGGAAGGCAAAAAAAACCGCACTCATAGATTAACGGGAACCCGCCAGTTTAATAAACGGATAATTAGACTATCCGTCAATAAACGGGGCAGGTCCGAATATTGAGGTATCTGTACCGCGGGTATCCATATCCGTAATAAATATATTTATTTGAAAATTTTCCTATTATTATTTATTTAAGTGTCATTTATCTTCTTTAATTAACTACTGTAAGCTATAAAATAAATGATAAAATAAATATATAATGAAATTACTAATTTTCTATATTAATGAAGAGAAAAAAAGGTGTGCAAAAGGTTAATTTTGTTTGGTATTTCAAATATTATTTTATTCAATAAAGAATCAATTACTATTATATGAATGTATAATGAAGTTGCTAATTTTTTTTATATAAATGAAGAGAAAAAGTAGTGTTCAAAAGGTTAATTTTATTTAGCATTTCAAATTTTATTTTCAAAAAAAAAATATATCAATTAATATTAAAAGTATCCATGGGTACTCGGGTACCCGTGAGAAACCCGTCACGAGGAGTGGGATAAACATATGCCAAATATCTATGCATATCTACTCTAATATAATAAAATCACATGCTAGCAAAATGAAAATTTTAGACATTCTACTAAATTGCCAAGTTGCTTCTACTAGGGTTCTCTTTGTTGCTTTTCAAATAGACATTCTACTAAATTGCCAAGTTGCTTCTACTAGGGTTCTCTTTTTTGTTTTTCAAATTTAATTAATTAATGACAACAACTCTCTTTTACTTTTCACTATCTCCATGTTTTTTTTTTCTTAACGGCATAAATTTTGTTTATGACGGCACACTATCTCCAAGTTTTTCAATCACACTATCACAAAAATTATAGAGAGTCTAAGGAGGGAAGGCAAAAAAAACCGCACTCGTAGATACCCGCAGGTATTATCTGTTATGGGTACGGGGAGGGTAGCTTAACAGGAACTCGCTAGTTTAATAAACGGATAATTAGACTATCTGTTATGTCTATTCCTTTATATATATACACACATATAAATACAGACACTTATTAGTAAATGAAAATATTTATATGATGATATATATGTGAGGAGTTTTTTGTCATTAAGTGATTCAATGATCCTCAAGCACTTTGTGCTTCTATGAAGGCATTTAAATCCACTCTAACTTTTCTTAAACTATTACAAGATGCTGGTGAAGGAGGGTGAGATATAGATGATGATATAGAAAACCTAACATGGTGAGTTGATGCATTTGATTTTCTAGCACTTGTTCTAGATGAACCATTCTTAAGAACCCCTTTGAGTTCTTTCTCAAAGACAAAAGCTGATGTAACAGGTGCATGTACATCATCATTACTACATTTAATCAACTCCATTGGTAAATCAAAGTAAGAATTCATAGACTCTCTTTGAGTCTCATGGAATAGTGTAGAAGAACCCCAAGAAGCACATTCAAATTTCTCCAAAGAAACATTCCTAGATATCACACCTTCAATTCCTAATCCTTTCTTTTTTGCTTTAACTTGCTTTGTTTTCCCAAAGCCTGGTAGATACATGCAAAGAGCACTGCATTTGAACCCTTCATCTGTATTTGTTTCCAGCTCCTTGCAACTCACAGAACTTTCTTTGATAGTTTTGGAGAAGCTTTCATGATGCATGTTATCATGTTCCATAACATTTGGTTTGGCTAACCAAATATCAAATTCATCAAAGATTGCTGTAGATTCTCTTCCTTCTCCACATGACTTGCTCTTCTTTAAGTGGATTTCTTGTAGCACTAGTTGATGTTTAAGTGACATGTTATTAGCTTGACATGGAGATTCTACAACCCCATTTTTTGATTTTCTCTTTGAAGTGAATAAAGGTGATGAGTTGGCTGAATTTGGAAGACTATGGCTCAGAAATTTTGGCTTTGAAAGTTGTAATGATGGAGTAGATACCAAAGTTGTACTAACAGTTAATATAGCAGTGTGATGAAACCAGTGTTTTAAAAACCGGCTCGGCCCTGCCGGTCGGATCGGTCGAACCGGGAATCGGGGGGGTAACCGAGCCGGGCAAGGTTTTGGATCGGCCATGCAGCAAACCGGTGGGAACCGGTGTGACTCGGCCGTTTTTTGGAAAAACCGGTGACCCGGACCGGGTTGTGCATTTTTTTTTATCAAATCTTTGAACCGTAATTGGGAGGGGCCGCGCGAACGCAGGCCCCCACTAGTGATTGCCATCTAGGTAAGTATGTTTCCCATTGACATATGTCTTGCTTTTATATCTCATTCTCCTCCGTTGAAAGCAAATGATGAGCGCTACCATGAGGCTACCAATCTTATTGAGGATATTATTCATTTCAAATATATATAATTGGTACCTCTTTTCCAAAAAGTCAAGTACGCCCATCCTCATGGCATTAGCTTGTAATATTAATATTATGTTTCAACAAACTTATTTAATATTAAGTATTTTTTTAAAGATTTATTTAATATTAAGTTGTTAACTTATGAAATTTGTTCTAAATATTTATTGAAGAATGATATGAACTTTTAAATTTTATTTAATATATACCAAGCAAATAAAAATAAAATAGGCATGGTGTGTAATTTTAGCAAATTAAGTTTTACAGGTATGAAATATATAGGTCCTGAAAATTTGGGAACTTTTTATATTTTAGTAGATAAAAAATAAACATAGTTATTAATTTTACAGGGACGAAATTTATATTATATACTATATAGGTATTGAAAATTCTCGAAATAGAGACCGGGTCCGAGTCATCCGGTCCCGGTTTTGGCCATGCGGTTAAACTATCGACCTCTCGGTCCGACCATTGACCCAGTGACCCGATACATTCACCGAGTCGGTCACCTGTCTGAGTTTTAAAACATTGGATGAAACACTTGGTTAATAGAAGATTCTTTCAGTAATAGTGCATCTAACATAATGTGCTTTTCTTTTTTGTTAGCTCTCCTTCATTGAGATTTTTGGTTCATCCATCATTGTTATTAGGAAATCCTCTTCGGCTATCATTGCTATGTATACTTCATCTTAGTTGATTTTATCTACTTTTTGCAAGCAATGCTTTCTGAAAATAGGGATCGTTGATTTTGTATCTACTTATATAAAAAAATGCATAGAACGTGATGATCATGTTCTCTCTCAAATGTAGATTAATTATATATTTTTCCCATAAGAAATTAAATGTTTTTTCATCGAATAATAAATTAAAGACTTAAATATATGTTTGGCCATGTAAATATCGCCATAATCCATTTAGGCCCCTGTAAAAAAAATTTAAGCTGACCATTGCAAATATTAAGTGTTTACAGTTAAGCCCCTCTATTAACTTTTCATCCAAAAAAACTAACGTGGCTAACGGAGATAACATCAGCATGACATCATGAATGATTAACAGAGAAAGATTATCGTTTTTGAATTGTGTCAATCTTTCTCTGTTAATAATTACTTTTTTTTGGAACAGTCTAAAGCAAAACTGAATCGTTTCAATCTTTATCTGTTAATCTTTCTATGTTAATCATTGATGATGTCAAGCTGACGTCATCTCCGTTTGCCACGTCAGTTTTTTTGGATGGAAAGTTAACGGAAGGGCTTAACTGTAAACGCTTAATATTTACAAGGACCATTTTAAAAACAAAATCACAAGGGCCTAAATATATTATGGTCATATTTACAGGGGCCGAACATATATTTAAGTTTAAATTAAATATTGATTTCTCATAAAGGAAATTATTGTATGCACGACATGAAAAAACAAGGGTCGGATATGAGTGTGAATTATAAACTGAACTTAAAAACGTGCTTGCATCTACACCACTAATCTCCCTATTAAAAAATAAAAAGGAAAACCCATACGTGGAGTCATGGTTGCATACAAAAGAATCTGAAGCCTACCATAATGTTTTCTACATACATTTACAAGGTATGAAATAAAATATCAATGACAACAAACATAGGCTTTTCTTTCTTGAGCAGCTTTCCTCGAAAAGATGTAGAAGCTTATGGAAGCTTCTAACTTAAGAAAGCTTTTTAGTTAAAATCAGTTTACAATTCTTCAGTAAAAAAAATAAAAAAATCATTGTAACCTTATAAGCATTTATGGAAACGTTAAATGAGTGAGCTAGAAAATTTGAGATGTAGAAGTTAATTTCAACTTATATGAGCGCAGTTAGGGATAGCAAGATTCTGGGAAGTGGATCCCGTGCGGTCGTGCATTCAGCAAATCTTATCTGGTTAATCTTGATCAGACGGTCTAAATTATAACTATACTTTATATCTGTTTTTAATGTTACAAATCTAGATTGTCCGATCAAGAATTAACGATCTAAATCTGCTGAATGTATGTCTGCACAATTTTACCGACCGCACAGGATCCGGATCCAAGATTCTGTTAATATTTGATTTTTAAAAGTGCTTGTTGAGGAGCTATTCAAACTAGTTCCTTGAGTGAGATGATGTTAGTTACATTGTGATATATGAACTCATTTCAATATAGGAATATTATACACTGAATTTGAGTGTAATGCTAGTTCCTATTGGAGGGAATTGTAAAACAAAATCAAAACTACTGAAATACCTATAATTACAGGGAAAGCTGAAATCAAGTATAGTGCCCCATAGCCCTGCAAGAGAAAGAAATTCCTCAATGAAAAGCTTAAAAGTGTGAACCCAAAAATAAATGATAAATAAAAATTATCTATTAAAAAATGATAAATTTATCAAAAGAATAATAATAAGAACAGTAGGTAAGCCTAATTTATAATTACAGTATCATGGTCTAAATAGCAATGATCATGATGGTAAACCAAAATCAGAAAAACTATTTGAGGCAGGTAAGTGACTAACCAACACAGAAGGCACTTCTGTCTCATCTTTGGTATCCTTCTCTTCAATTTCAGCAGCAGAATCCCAATCAATGTTCGGTCTCTCAGCAATCACTTGAGGATCGATTCCAGTGTCGGTGGTTTTCGCATAGAGAGATTTGGTGGGCTTTTTCTTAGGTGCTTCTGCCTATATACACATTTTTAAAATTAAAAACAAAAATAGCAGTAACTGATTCAGCAACAATTTTGAAAGAAAAGTATCATAATAATTAGCAAATGCAAAAAATGATGATTCAAATACAATTCATTATAGTATAAGAACCCTCATAATTTCACCACAACAATCAACTTTGTCAAACATATAAAAGAGAAGCAGTTAGTTATCCAGCAAGCATTTGTCATGTTGATGCTTCCTTTCGCTGAGTTAAACTTTATAAGATTTTGGACAATCATCACCTCAAGAGCTAACTTCTGGGCAGCAGTAAATTACCTAATTTAAATGGCTAGGACAAGAATGACTCGCAAGGCAGAAGTGACTCACACATGTTCAATACAACACAACGAAACAGAGAATAAAACAAGTTGAAATTCAACCATACCTCTACATTAGGCCATGAAGTTAGTTCCTCAGCAAGCATCTGGAGAGCAGCTCTATCCTTTGGAATTTTCCCTTCATTCACCTAGTAAATGCAAAGTCATTTTTTGTCTGGAATCAGCTATTAATGTTGTATTGAGTTTATAAAGGCCAATGCCACACAACCCAAATACTCAACAATCAAGATAGCATTTCAGACAATAAATTGTTGATTGCTCTCAAAATATTAACATTTTGGCTTTAGAAACTTGTAAAAGGAAGCTAAAAGTTACCAACGATATTAACAGAAGTTAATAGAACTAGCAGTTACATTTGCATGGATGAAACGAGAAATTATTTAAAATGCAGATCTAGTCATGTAGAGGAGTAGAAGCCAGGGCAGACAAAAACAGTAGCTTCTTTAAAGAGAAGAGCATGGGCGCAAATGTTTAAGGGGAAAAAATGGACAAAACCCATCATTTGAGGTTTCCTTAAGTTATTTTGGAAAGTTGGACATTGGGAAAATTTCAGCCTCCGTTGATGCAGGTCTCTTTGTATTTATATTTAGTAAATTCCAGCCATACAATGCAGAGAAATTTAGTAGAGTACAGAATTGATACATACCCTCCATACATTAATCATGTGTTTAGTACACTTAACTCTTAACATTTCCCTTCAAGCTGGATCATACGTGTTAATTTTTAAGAAATCGTAAGTCTGCTTAACAGAAAGTTAGGAGTATTACAAAATTGAGAATTAGAGGACAAAATATTTGGAGAGAAATCAGATTCTGAGTTTATTATTGAAACTAACTTAGCAACAATACTCTACACTAATAACTAAGTGCCTGGCATACTAACAGTTCCCAGCTAAGCACCACACAAATACTGTGTACTACGAATATACTAATACTCCCCCCTCATGCTCAAGGAGTATGGGTCATGCTGTTTTGATCATAGATTTTGAGCTTGCTTTTCAAGTCCAGAAACCGAGTAGGAGATAGAGCTTTAGTAAAAATATCAGCAATTAGCAGTAGGCAATCTGAAAGTGGGCTGGAATGTGCTGCACTTGGAGAGATTTGTTGAGATTCTTTTCTCAAACAAAATAAGAAAGAACCAACTCCTTCAGTGTGGTTTGAGTGCACAAAATTGGATTGTGGGACAGAGCACCAGAGCCTAGAATGTCGCAGAAGATAGGAGGGAAGATGTTGTTTACATCCAGCTGTTGCAGTGCAAAATGATGAGTCAAAGCTAGAGTCAAAATAATCTGAATTTAACTGGTTTAATAGAGAGAGAGAGAGAGAGAGAGAGAGAGATTTTGTGTAGTCGAACAAATTTAAATTGTTGATGGAAAACCTGTGCTACAAGACATGCTGCCTTATACTTGTTAATGGACCCATCATGATTTTCCTCGATTCGGAAAACCCACTTGCAGTCTATAGTCCCTATTAGGAGAAACGGGAACTAACGGCTAAGTGCCATTTTTTTAATTAATGCATCATATCAGAGCAGCATACCCTTGATGGTTAGCCATGGCTTGTTTGACTGTAGTTAATTCTAAACGAGTAATAGGTGTTCTTTCTATATACGTCTTCGCAAGCCAAGCATATGTACCCTAAAAGAATGGCCCAATGTTCGTCCCAAACAAAATTTTGAACAAATTCTAAAGCTTTTGGTACAAGTCAAAGTATCTACGCTTTTACACATTAAAGCACAGTTTAGACAATCATGGTTATAGAAGGAAAAAACTTACTTCTTCCAATGCTGCAACAAGATCTTCTCTTGTTGGGCCATCGGGATCTTCAATACCAAGTAATCTTCTTCTCTCGATATCTCTGGGATCCTCAATCATTATAGTTAGCTTGACCTGAAAATAGGATAAAGAAAGAGTCATTAGATCATCATGTATAAGGCAAATATGACTTGGAGATGCAAACTCAACCAATATCCAACCCTTAAAGTACATTATATTATCTTAATAATCATTTTTTTTGTTGATGAACTCTTAATAATCATATGATTCAGACAACTTAGACATTAGTAGGTATAGAATATATTTTTTGAATAACATATATGTTAAAATAAAGTAATACAGTGAAGTATCAAAAGAGTTTTTGAATTATATGAAATTTTGTAGACTTCATCAACTTAACGAGAACTTCCAATTCAACTTTTGGATTCGTAAAAAACATTCTACAAAAACACTATTGAGAGTGTAATTATGCTAATTTTGACACCTTATAAACTAATCTTGATTCTCTCTACAGATAGGTTTGTGTACCCTATGTATACATATGTACCTAAACATTTGTGTTTGTGTGAAGACACTTGACAATTATCAATACTACACCATGTATCTCACAAGGTCATTGACATCTTACATAAAATACCATCATGAACGAACACACCACTAATTAAGGCCTATTTGGATTGGCTTATTTGGACTTATCTTTTCAGACAAATTAGACATTTGTGGAAATAGATCATAAACGGTCTGTAGGTTGTTTTCAGCGTATTTCTATATGATAGCTTATATGAAAACAATTTAAATTTATTCTATTTTTTTATTGTAAAAATACCTTATACACAAGCACTTATATAATAAAGCCTAAGTGTGTTCATCCAAACAAAGCCTAAGTAGAGCTAAACAAAAAAGAAACAAAAAAGTGAAAGGGGTTTACCTCCCCAAATAGCATGTCTCGGTTTTTCTTAAGAAGCCCCAAAATCTGCACCAAAGCATGAAGATACAATTAGGAAATAGAGACAATAACAAAAGGCAAAAAACAATTAAAAACACAAACTTTAAAGGAACAAAATAGAAGTAGAAATACCCTTTTGATTTGGGCAACATATTCAAGGTCCTGAGCCTGAGGGGTAGAAGGTTCATCATCGAGATTCTGTTCCTCCTGAGGAGAGGAGACACGCAGGTCAGTGTCTTCCGTCCCAACAGAGGGAACGAGGAGCGAAAGAGTGGTTGAAGTTCGGCGATGGCGGAGTCTCGTGAATGGTGCTCGGTTGTGAAGAGAGTAACGGTGCGGTGGTGGTGAGAAGAGGAAAGTGAAGATGGAAGTGTTAGTGTTAGTGGCAACGGTTGTGATGCACCTTATTATTATTTTATTTAATATGTTTTTCTCTTTCTTATTCGAATCATGGAGGATCTCAATCCGTTTCTATCCTGTTATTATTATCATGTTTGGTTTTGTTGATTGATTTTGAATGTCTCTCTAAGATTTAGCACCAATCATGACCGACCCAATTTAACTAAATAAAATTACATGAAAATTCAAATCTGCCACCGTAATTAAATTTCTTTTTTGGTTTAAATGACAAATAAACACCAAATATACTATCAACTCGAATCCAATGTGTCCAACACAGTTGGTCTAGTGCCATAATCTATCTTGAGACACGAGGGTCAGCTTGGTGCTCTCGAGGTCGATTCCCGCAGGGTACAAACTCGGTGTTGGCCAATACACGAGTGGAGTATTCTCAATTCAATACGTATAAGTGAACTCATTTAATGTATATAACTCGTGAGTAAACTCGGTTCACATACATATATGAACGTGAACTTAGTTTTTTTGATTTCCAGAAAGACCTCAAATCTAGATAAATCCTGAAGTATGTTTTTTTGATTTTCCGGAAATATCGCATTTTACGGTATTTCCGGAATGTAAAATGTGTTCCGGAAATACCGTAAAATGCGATATTCCGGAAAATAAAAAAAACATCCTTCCGAATTTATCTGGATTTGAGATATTTCCGAAAATGTTGTGAATTTAAGAGGTAGTTTCGTCTGTTTGGTCATTTTTGGGTAGATGGTATAGGGGGGGGGGGGGGGGTTTAAAAAAACAGCCCAGTAAAAGAAACTATAATTTTCTTGATTATTAGCTATATGGGTGGTCTCGTTTCTCCCTTCCTATTATTCTAGTTTTGAGATATGTAGTTTAGGAAAAGAAACTATAATTTTCTTGATTATTATAGTTTTTTAAATAATAAGCCCTTTCAAAAAGTTTGAAGGAACCATTCCAAAATGAGAGAGAGAGAGAGAGAGAGAGAGAGAGAGAGAGAGAGAGAGAGAGAGAGAGAGAGAGAGAGAGAGAGAGAGAGAGAGAGAGAGAGAGAGAGAGAGAGAGAGAGAGAGAGAGAGAGAGAGAGAGAGAGAGAGAGAGAGAGAGAGAGAGAGAGAGAGAGAGAGAGAGAGAGAGAGAGAGAGAGAGAGAGAGAGAGAGAGAGAGAGAGAGAGAGAGAGAGAGAGAGAGAGAGAGAGAGAGAGAGAGAGAGAGAGAGAGAGAGAGAGAGAGAGAGAGAGAGAGAGAGAGAGAGAGAGAGAGAGAGAGAGAGAGAGAGAGAGAGAGAGAGAGAGAGAGAGAGAGAGAGAGAGAGAGAGAGAGAGAGAGAGAGAGAGAGAGAGAGAGAGAGAGAGAGAGAGAGAGAGAGAGAGAGAGAGAGAGAGAGAGAGAGAGAGAGAGAGAGAGAGAGAGAGAGAGAGAGAGAGAGCGAGAGAGAGAGAGAGAGAGAGAGATTTTGTGTAGTCGAACAAATTTAAATTATTGATGGAAAACCTGTGCTACAAGACATGCTGCCTTATACTTGTTAATGGACCCATCAATCACCCAATTAGGAAAAATTGGGGATTCTAGTTTTGCTTCAGGGTCATCCAACTTTAATTTCAACCATTCATGCTGTTCTCTTTGAAATTTCCAGACAGCTTGGAGTTTTTGCATCTGGTGTTCAGACACTTCCTGCTCTACAGTACTTTTAATTCTCGCTGACCTCACTCTTTCCTTAACTTCAGCAGACAGACCACTAGGAGGGGTTTTTCTATAGACTTTTTCTAGATCAGTAGCAACAACTCCTTGCTTTTGACACAGTTCACTGATTAAGCATGGGAAATATAAGAATCCAGATTCCTTGGCTTGACATTCTACAATTTCTCTAGCTATCAATTTCCCTATGTCTACGTCACATAGGATTGAATCAATAAGAATCAACCTATCTTTAGATAATGTAGAATTGTGTGAAGTAGGGAGAATTGATGTATCAAGGAATAAATGCCAGCTACCAAGTTCAGGGATTAAATCACCAGTTTTAAGTTTGAATTCAGTATTTGTGAATTTCTCCCACTGAGATCCTTCTATTGCTACTCTTTCTTTGATTTTAGTCATTTGCTTCTTTCCATAAGTCTCTAGTTTTACTTCAAATGCATTACCAGTGTATATGAGGTCATAGTGCTTATTGATTCTAGCAGGGTCAAAGAAAACTTTCTTACCTCTAACCTTGGAGAAAAATACAGTACCTCCTCTGTTATTCTGAATTCCTGAGTAGAATTCTCGCACCAATTGCTCCAAGTAGTAGGCTCGGGTTTGAACAAATCTTTCCCAATGCAAGTTGTTGACAGTGGAGAGGAATGAATGATGAGCCTTTGCGAAGTTGAAACCACGCTCAGGCAGGAACTTCATGTTCCAAAAGTGCTCATATCCAGGGATTGCTTCCATTGATGCTAGTACTCCTGATTTTCCTTTTTTCGCATGAGTTTCCACACCAGATCCTTTCCCCGTGTTCTTAGAGGCAGCTTGTTTCTTAGCCATTTATGATTTTGAGCGTTTGAGATTGAAAAACTGTTTGTGAGTGGAGAGGATTTTTGATCGGTTTTGTGAGAGAGACGAAAAGAATTGAAACTTAGGGTCTGTGAAAGGGTTAGTGGGATTTGGTAGTTGAGGGTTATAGCCGTTAAGTTATGTGGCCTAACATGCAAGCCAACACGTGGAAACTTAGACTTAACACGCCACTTTCTAACCCTTGATCAGAGATGATTCCACTAAGTTGATGATTTATCAAGTGACAGTTTTCTTCTAAATTTTTCTAACACCAGAGTAGGCAGTGTGGCTGCATTAAGTGTGGAAACACCGAGTGTGGAAACACTGGCTACTCTGTTGTCCTGTTTTTCCTGCAAAATAACAAAACATGAAATTGCAAAAAATAATAATTTTAACTATATAGTGATGGGTTGTCTCCCTCAAGCGCTTGTTTTAAGAGTCTTACAGCCTGACTTGTACCTTGGTCTAAGGTTTTGCAAAGTGAGTGGTGATCTTGTCTCTCTCTACATGCTCTCCATAGTACATTTTCACTCTTTGTCCATTTACTTTGAAAGTGGTATCAGTGGTTGCATCATATAGATCAACTGCACCATGGGGGTAGATTTTAACTAATTTGAATGGTCCTGACCATCTTGATCTCAGTTTTCCAGGGAAGAGTTTCAACCTAAAATTATATAACAGAACCATTCCTCCTTGTTTAAGTTCTCTCATTTGGATTTTCTTGTCATGCCATTGGTTTTAGCTTTATAAATTTCTGCATTCTCATAGGAGAAATGCCTAAATTCTTCTAATTCATTTAGCTCAAGAAACCTTTTCTCTCCTGCCTTTCTGAGATCAAAATTCAACTTTTTGATAGCCCAATATGACTTGTTCTTTAATTCAACAAGGAGATGACATGGCTTGCCATAAACTAACCTATAGGGGGACATACCTAATGGGGTTTTAAATGCAGTCCTATATGCCCATAATGCTTCATCTAAGTGTAAGGACCAATCTTTTCTATTTGGTCCAACCATTTTCTCAAGCATTCTTTTTATTTCCTTATTTGAAAGTTCAGCTTGCCCACTTGTTTGTGGGTGATAGGCTGTAGCAATCTTATGTTTCACTCCATATTTTGCAAGAAGATTTTCAATAAGTTTGTTGCAAAAATGTGAGCCTTCATCATTGATGATTGCTCTTGGAGTGCCAAATCTTGAAAAAATATTTCTTTGGAGAAATTTGCTAACAGATTTAGCATCATTATTTGGCAGTGCTACAGCCTCAACCCATTTAGATACATAGTCTACAGCCACTAAGATGTATTCATTGCCAAAAGAAGGTGGAAAAGGACCCATGAAATCCATGCCCCAAACATCAAAAAGTTCTATTTCTAGAATATTAGTCCTAGGCATTTCATGTCTATTAGATATATTACCACTTCTTTGACATTTATCACAGGTTTTGACCATATAATAAGCATCTTTAAATAGAGTAGGCCAGAAATAACCTGATTGAAGTACCTTAGCTGCTGTTCTTTGGCTTCCAAAGTGACCTCCATATGGTGCAGCATGACAA
The DNA here is from genome assembly GCA_039519185.1 of Astragalus membranaceus. Taxonomy (NCBI): domain Eukaryota; kingdom Viridiplantae; phylum Streptophyta; class Magnoliopsida; order Fabales; family Fabaceae; genus Astragalus; species Astragalus membranaceus. Next base: position 140,044 of record JAZGSX010000056.1, read on the forward strand.
TGCAGGAGCACTGCTTGCTGTTCTTCTTCAGGAATGCACTTTCTCATGATTTGATTAGGACATATCTTGAATAGGTAAGGGTCATCCCAATAGTATTGTTTTACTATGTGGAAGAACCTTCTTTTCTGTTGATAGTTCATGTCACATGGTACAATTTTGCTTATAAGGAAGTTTACTATGTCTGCATACCATGGTGTTGAAGCATGAGGTGTGGCCACACTGAGTGCAGAAACACTGGCTGTATTCATGGTAATTGCTAGTAATTTCTCATCAGGGAAACTTTCCTTGATTTCTTCAATTGTACCTGCATTATTACTTTCAAGTCTAGAAAGGTGATCAGCCACTTGGTTTTCTACTCCTTTCTTATCTTTTATTTCAAGATCAAATTCTTAAAGTAGTAGAACCCATTTTATTAGCCTAGGTTTTGCATCTTTTTTAGAAATTAGATACTTGATGGCAGAATGGTCAGTGTACACAATTACTTTGGTGCCTACCAAGTATGATCTAAATTTTTCAAAAGCAAAAACCACTGCTAATAGTTCCTTCTCTGTCACAGTGTAGTTCATTTGAGCCTCAATTAGTGTTTTGCTAGCATAGTAGATAGAATGAAATACTTTGTTATATCTTTGCCCTAGGACTACTCCTACTGCAAAGTCACTAGCATCACACATGAGTTCAAAAGGCTTACTCCAATCTGGGGTGACTACAACTGGTGCTGTGACTAAGGCCTTTTTCAGTTTTTGAAAAGCTTCTACACAAGATTCATCAAAATTAAAAGGCACATCATGTTGCAAAAGCATACACAATGGTTTTGAAATTTTTGAAAAGTCTTTGATGAATCTCCTATAAAAACCTGCATGTCCCAAAAAACTTCTAATCCCTTTGATTGTTGATGGATGTGGTAGTTTCTCAATTACCTCTATCTTTGCTCTATCCACTTCAAGGCCTTTTTTAGATATTTTATGACCAAGCACAATGCCTTTTTTTACCATGAAATGACATTTTTCCCAATTAAGCACTAGGTTAGTGTCTTCACACCTTTGAAGAATTTCTTCTAAGTGTGAAAGACACAATGAGAATGTTTCTCCAAAAACAGAAAAGTCATCCATGAAGACTTCCATTGATTGCTCAATGAAGTCAGAAAATATTGACATCATGCATCTTTGAAAGGTAGCAGGAGCATTACAAAGTCCAAAAGGCATCCTTCTAAAGGCAAAAGTGCCATAAGGACAAGTAAAAATGGTTTTCTGTTGATCCTTAGGTTCAATTGCTATTTGATTGTATCCTGAATAACCATCTAAGAAACAATAGAATTCCTTTCCTGCTAACCTATCTTACATTTGATCTATAAAGGGTAAGGGGAAATGATCTTTCTTAGTGGCCTTATTGAGTTTTCTGTAATCCATACAGATTCTCCACCCTGTTACAGTTCTGGTTGGGATTAATTCATTATTTTCATTGGCTACAACTGTGACTCCACCTTTTTTAGGAACACATTGCACAGGACTAACCCATGCACTATCTGAAATAGGGTAGATAATACCAGCATCTAGCCAATTAATTATTTCCTTCTTAACAACCTCTTTCATTATTGGATTTAATCTTCTTTGCCCTTCTATGCTATTTTTAGAATTTTCTTCTAAAATTATCCTATGCATGCATGTTGAGGGGCTAATCCCTTTAATGTCAGACATCTGCCAACCTATAGCTTTTCTATGTTTTCTCAAGGTGTTAATTAAATCAAGCTCTTGTTCTAAAGATAGATCAGAAGCTATGATTATAGGAAGAGTTTTATTCTCACTAGAAAAACATATTTTAAATGCTTAGGTAGTTCTTTCAATTCTAGCTTAGGAGGTTGTTCAACAGAAGGTACATTTTCTTTAAGGTTGGGATCTTCTAAATTAAGAGATTCATAAGTTCTAGCCCATACCTTAGGTGTAGCTTGTTCCTTGGGCAATATGCTTTCTTCAGTAAATTCCTCAGCAGGCAATGCAGAAACATCAGGTGCTAGTGCATTGGCAAGGTGATCACACTGCTTGTGGAACTGCTTCTCTACCAAATGATCAAGTGAGATTGATGCACACTCTTCACTCTCCTCTGCAGGATACTTCAAAGCATTCAAGACATTGAATTTTACTTCTTGATCATTCACTCTCATGGTTAGCTCTCCTCTTTGCACATCTATCAGTGTTTTCCCTGTTGCCAAGAATGGTCTTCCAAGTATGACTGGCACTTCTTCATCTGCAATGAAATCAAGTATAACAAAATCTGCAGGGAACACAAATTTGTCAACTTGTACCAATATATCCTCAATAATTCCTTCTGGATATGCTATTGATCTATCTGCCAAAGATAGTGTCAATGTGGTAGGTTTAGCATTTCCAATCCCTAGCTTTGTGAAGATAGATTTGGGCATCAAATTGATGCTTGCACCTAAATCACATAATGGTCTTCCTGTATAGTACTTACCTATTGAAAAAGGGATTGTAAAGCTACCTGGATCCTTTAGCTTCCTTGGAATTTTGTTTTGTAAAATCAGACTACATTCTTTTGACATAACAACAATTTCAAATCCCCCTAATCTTCTCCTTTTAGAAAGCACATCTTTCATGAATTTGGCATAGTTTGGCATTTGTTGAAGTGCCTCTATCAAGGGAACATTGATATGCAATTGTTTTAAAACATCTAAAAATTTACTGAATTGCTTCTCCTCATGTATTTTTTTCAATCTTTGAGGAAAAGGAGGAGGAGGGTATTCTGGTACTAACCTTGGAGTAGGAGATGTAGGAACACCAGGTGTTTCTGCATCTTGAGAATTTTTTTCATTTTTATTTTTTTCTCCCTTCTCTGTACCTTCAAGCTCATATGGTTCTGTTAGATCCTTGCCACTTCTCAAAGATATGGCTTTGACCTGTTCCTTACCTTGCCTTTGTGAGGGTGAAGCTTCTGTGTTTGACGGCAAAGTACCTGCTGGTCTTTGCTGCAAAGCAGTTGCTAATTGCCCTACTTGGTTCTCTAAGTTCTTAATTGATATATCATGAGCTTGCCTAGCAGTTCTAGTTTCACTAATGAATGATCTTAGCAATTCTTCTAGAGAATTGGCACTGGCAGATGGGTTTGGTCTTTGTTGGCTTTGAGGTAGGAATCCAGGAGGAGTACTTGGTGCAGGCGCACTTTGTGCAGGTGCATTAGAATTGTTCCACCTAAAATTTGGGTGGTTCTTCCATCCTGGATTGTAGGTATTAGAGTAAGGGTTGTTATTTTTATTGTAACCTACATAATTGACAGAGACATGGTTGCTAGGACATTCTTCATATAGATGGCCTCCTCCACAATACACACAACTTGTAGTTCCTGGAGGGGCTTGTTCTATAGCTGCTGCAGTGTTTTCTTTAGGTGTTGCTACACTAGATGTAGGTGCACTAGTGCACTGTTTGATCAGATTGGTTAAAGTGGCTACTTGAGCAGATAGGGCTGATATATCATTAATCTCATGTACTCCAGAGGTTCTCTTTTGAGCACTTACCCTCTCAGTAGGCCAACTTGAACCATTTGTAGCAATTTTGTCAATAAGATCACATGCTTCATTATAAGACATATTCAAAAGAACACCACCAGCTGATGCATCAAGCATCACTCTGGTTTGTGGTTCTAGACCATTGTAAAAAGTTTCCATTTGTATAATGACAGGTAAACCATGATGTGGACATTTTCTTAAAAGCTCTTTCCATCTTTCCCATGCTTCAAACAATGATTCAAATTCTTTTTGTCTAAAAGATGTAATATCATGTCTCATTCTAGCATTTTTAATAGGAGGAAAATATTTGCTTAAGAATTTTTCAGCTAATTCATTCCATGTATGAATAGAATTGGGCTCCATAGAATTTAGCCATGATTTAGCCCTATCTTTCAAAGAGTATGGAAATAACTTAAGCCTAAATGCATCCTCACTAATACCAGGAATGATAAAGTTACTACAAACTTCTATGAATTGCTTTAAATGCTCATGGGGATCTTCATGTGGAGATCCACCAAATTGACCAATTGTTTGCAACATTTGAAACATCATAGGTTTAAATTCAAAATGAACAGCATCAATTTGAGGTCTAGCAATACTAGTTTGTATGTGCTGCTGGTCATATTGAGCATAGTCTCTCATAGGTCTATCTCTATCATTAATCATACCTATTGGTCCCATTTGAATGAATTGTTGTCTGTGATCTGGTCCATCTTCAGGTTGTTGATGTGAATTAGGTCCTCCTCTTACTGAGGCATTTTCACTGTGGTGAGACATTGTTCTGCAGTCTTGTTGTCTTTGTCTTTGCTGTCTTAGCAATCTCCTAAATCTTCTCTCAATTTCTGGATCACAATCAAATTCTGGTGGTCTATCTCTGGGCATAAACTAGTGTTTCCACACTGAGTGTTTCTGCACTAAGTGTTTCTGCACAGAAAACAGAATACCAGTAGTACTAATAAAACACTAAATTAACAATCTAAACAACAAAATTTTACTATAATCCCCGGCAACGGCGCCAAAAACTTGGTGTGGTTTATTATATGCAAGTATACATAGTCACACAAGTAATAAAGTGATAAGAAAGGTCGAACCCACAGGGATTATGTATTGTAAATTTTTGTAGTTCAAAGTGTACACTTAGTGTGTCTACACTATTCAGTATTTTTGGTTTGGAGTTTTCAAAATAAGTAAAAATAGTAATAAGCAATAAAATGTGTGAGAAATCAGTGGAAAAAGTAGTTGAGATGTTTTCACCAAGTACTTTACTTCTAAGTGTTTTAATGGAGTATGTAGTGTGGGAACACTGGATGTAGGTGCATCAGTTTGGGCCTTTCAGCACTTCTCTTTAGAGTTTCATTACAAGCTCTTATGATCCTTGTTTTTTACAGTAAAGAAAGGTTTGTCAATTCCTCCCTTGCCTCCTAACAATGATCCAAGTTGCTAAATAGGTTCACTCTTGTAATTTTATTATCCTAAGGACTATGCTATCCTATGTCTAGGTTTTAGCATGTATTTAACAAAGTTTCCTTTATTAAATACTTCTCCCTATTAACTCTTGAGTTCATAAATGTAGCCCATGTCTGCTGCTACAAGTTTTACCTATTCTAAAGTGATCAATTCCAGAATAAGTTGAAAGAATTGTTATGCAAGAGTTTAAAGTGTTTACACTACATAAACCATAATAACATATTTAGAAGTTCCTTACAAGGTTAGAACATCTCAACTTAAGGGAATTTAGCTCATGTTACTCATGTTATAAAGCAAAGAATATGCAAAGAACATAAGTAAATGGATAATTGTTCTGGAGTGGCCCAATAGGCCCAACGAGACAGTCCAGCGCGACCTGCAGCAAAGGGGTGTTGTGCGCAGCAACCAGGGGCAACATGGGCCAGCGGCCCATTCGACCAAGGCCGGCCCAGCGCGGCCCATCCTCTGCCTTGCTCCGCAAGATGCGGCCGGCCCCGCAAAAACCGCAACGGTTAGAACGCCAACGTTATATATACCACACCAGCATGTGGCTTCAGGTACGATATACTCACCTTGTGACCCTGCCCGTTGAAGCACCTCTAACTTGAGCGTTGGAGTGCCTTTGCAGGTACCACCCGCGTGCGGCCTACCACTCGGTCCTCCATCCCAGCGACCGAGCAACATCATCCAACAGCAACAACCCTTCGTATTGATCAGGTACGATCAATTGGCGACCACAGTGGGAGGCCCGAGCGCTATTCCACATCAAACCATGCCGCCGCGTCAGAAACGTACTTCATCCAGGCTCAATCAACCTGGGTCGAACGCCCAACCCGAGCATACCCCGGAGGGCGTGCCCGTGACCATTCACGAATCACAAGGCGACCCTCACCAATCACCTACGGTGCAGGGCGGTCGAGGACCGGTGTTGGGACGAACTCAACGGCCGGTCCAGCAACAAGAAATCCCGGCCGAGCTGGCCGATGCCGGAGTCACAGAGCCTCTCCCAGAGCATGTGACCCAGGCATTCCTCCAAATACTGCAGAACAAGAATCAGCTCATAGCTGACCAAGAAGCGCTCATCTCCCAGTATGAGCGGGCTGAAGCCTCGACCCGCCCGCGTGCGGCTCACAGGACGATGCCTAGATACAGGACGATGCCTAGATACAGGACGATGCCTAGGGGAGGCATTTCACGTAGAAGAAGTGTGTCACGCCGAACTCCTCCGCGTAGGAACAGGGTGCACAGGTCGCCCCCAGATAGGGGCGGACGACGTCGTCGGTCCCCTTCCAACGACTATGATTATGATTACGACGATGCTGACTCGAGCTACCGACTAGAGTCGAGCAGGTCGCCAACAAGATACTCGTCCGACGAGTCCTCAGGATCCCGCCGATCAAGAAGCAGGTCGTGGGACTCGTTTGAGGAATTTAATGACTACCGCAACGGGGAGATAAGAGACGTCTCCCATGCCACCAGCCAATCAAGAAGAAACTGTTCAGAGCGGCCTAGAGGTCGAACGTCGTCACATGCATCGCGGCACCACAGGCAACACCCGCCCGCGGCAGGAGGCTTTGGCGGTCATCCACCGACCAGCATTGGTCACTATGGCATGCCGGTCAACCTCGAAATGCAGCCTCATGGGGTTGATCTGGCCCCGACCGGCCAAGGACCCTTGACCAGAGAAATCAGGCGCTATCGGATCCCGAGAGATTTGAGGAAGCCCCCCAATCTGAACAAATTTGATGGCCGTGGAGATCCAGATAAACACTTAAGGTACTTCAACAACTACTGCAGCTATAGAGAGCTAGGTCGGACAATGAAGTGCCGACTTTTTCCCCAGTCGCTCGAAGGTCGGGCGCTAGAATGGTGGGAAACCCTACGTCCCAACACCATCTCTTCTTGGGAAGGTCTCGTAACAATGTTCCTAGCCAATTATACAGCCAACCGCTGCCAGTACAGGTATGAAGAGCACTTGGACACGATCGTCCAAGGAGAGAATGAATCCCTGAGGGAGTACATCGACCGATTCAACACTGAAGCCGACACGGTCCGCGACCTGTCAGATAGAGACAAGCTGAAATATCTAAAACGTGGTATAAGAGAGGACCACAGGTTTGCAGAAGAGTTCACGATTGAACCACTATAGCGACCTCGGCATGTTTCTTCGAAGGGCCAACGATCATATGGCTTACGAAGAAAAATTGGCCGCTAGGAAGGGCGCCCGAGCGCGACCCAAAGAGGAGCACAACAGGCCAGGTAGCGAGCAAGAAAGCCACCGAGAATACCGACCTAAGAAATATGAACAGCGCAAATCTATTCTGAGCGACAGAACAGAGAATTCCTGAACAAGAAGCGACCCGACCCCCTCGTGCTCAAAGAAAGTCATCGACCGACCAAGAAGTACTGCCAATACCATTGTAGTAAGGGGCACGATACGAACGATTGTATGGCCCTCAAAGATGATATCGAGGACCTGATTCAAAGGGGAGAGCTGAGGGAGTATGTTCTAGAGGAAGAAGATGAGTTCAGCCCGCGAGCTGAAGAATGAATTCAAACGACCCTACAAACTGGTACTGATACTCGATCGATCAATAAAGGACAGGCGAGCACTCTTTTTTCCGAGGCTCGACCTTTTGAAAGTGTGTTTTAGTTAACATGTACGAGTGCATGCCCGAACACTCAGTAAAGTAGCGAGCGAACAAACAGGAACTAAAATTAAACTTTCGAATAAAAAGTACACAACGGGTTCACCACGGTCGAAACCGGGCACCCAATCCACCGACCGTTCGCAGGCCGGCAAGATGCATCAAGCCTCGAATAGGCTACGCTGCTTCACCCCTACCTGGCGCGCCACCGAGTTGGCCCAAACGAGTGCCACCGAGTTGGCCCAAAATTGATCACCGTGTTGACCAATTCGAACGTAGGATCCCGAGCGACCTACATCGAGCGCCATCGAAGTGGCCCAAGGGTCAGAATGATCCACAATCAAAGTAATCTAATGTATGCCGCCGAGCGACCTACATCGGGTGTCACCGCGTTGACACAAGCGAGTGCCACCGAGTTGGCCCAAAATAGATCACCGTGTTGATCAATTCGAACGTAGGATCCCGAGCGGCCTACTAAGAGTGCCATCGAATGGCCCAAAGCGAGCGCCATCTATTGGCCCAAGCAAAGTGAGTGGCAGCGACCACGTCCCATCATGAGCGGCAGCGACCACATCCCAGTGTGAATGGCAGCGACCACGTTCCCATATGAGTGGCAGCGACCACACCCCCAACGGTCTACGCTAAGTCGCTCCCTGTAGGTCGGCCGAGCGAGGCTAGACAGGGGGGCAACGAGTCAAGCCTCGAATAGGCTGCGCTAAGTCGCTCCCGGTAGGTCGGCCGTGCATGACCCCACGGGGGCAGCGACCCCTGGATAGGTTTTGGTCCCGAGCGACCCAGTGCCTAGACTTCAAGCCAGACCGTGACTTGGTTTGGCGGCGACCACACACCTCAAGAGATTGAGACCCGTCGAACGGCCCAATCGAGAGCCATCGAACGGCCCGAGTATGATCAATAATGCGAGGAGCTAAACGGCCCCAACGAATATGGCCATTAAACGACCGGCCACAACGAAGAACCACCGAGCGGCCCACAGAGACCATGAGTAGCTACGACCACATTCCAACATGTGGGGCAGCGACCACATTCCTCAAATAGGCCGTGCTAGGTTGCTCCCTGCAGGTCGAGAGCCCCAGGCGACCAGTCAAAACGCTTAAGCGAACTTAAGCACAATCGAAGCGACCTAAGAATAGTCGCACCCCCAAGGGCGAGTTCGATCTGAGTCGATACTTGGTAAACTGCCCAAGGGACAGGGCCGAGACCCGACCGGTTGAAACGATTCAAGCCCCAGGTCGGTCTTAAATAAACCGGCTTGGACAAGAAGCTTTTCCTGCCAGCAAGCCTATCCTCCTCTTGCATGACCGATCTCATACCCGCTAAAGCAGAATCCAGAGCAGCCTCTACCACAACGGTCCCGCGCGACCTAACGAGGAGCATCGACCCCAGAACACCGGCCGGTCCCGTGCGACCATGCGGGAGGCAGCGACCACCTTCCCATCGTCCAAGCGTCACATCATCTTAAACAAGAGGTCGGCAGCGACCGACGCCAAACTCCGATTAATAGGCGGCAGCGATCGTCAGTCACCCTTCCACAACCCGAATGCAGGGGGGCAACGATTCAAGCCTCAGCCCGCTCTTAAGCGACCTAGGCTTGGGGGGCAACTGTTCTGGAGTGGCCCAATAGGCCCAACGAGACAGTCCAGCGCGACCTGCAGCAAAGGGGTGTTGTGCGCAGCAACCAGGGGCAACATGGGCCAGCGGCCCATTCGACCAAGGCCGGCCCAGCGCGGCCCATCCTCTGCCTTGCTCCGCAAGATGCGGCCGGCCCCGCAAAAACCGCAACGGTTAGAACGCCAACGTTATATATACCACACCAGCATGTGGCTTCAGGTACGATATACTCACCTTGTGACCCTGCCCGTTGAAGCACCTCTAACTTGAGCGTTGGAGTGCCTTTGCAGGTACCACCCGCGTGCGGCCTACCACTCGGTCCTCCATCCCAGCGACCGAGCAACATCATCCAACAGCAACAACCCTTCGTATTGATCAGGTACGATCAATAATAAAGCAAAAGAACTTAAAAGAGTAGAGATTACTTGAATAAAAGATCTTTTGCATTAAGTTCCCAAGTTGAAGTACAATAAAGATTTCTTACACGAATTTCTTCAAAGTAGAAGTGAAGGGAATGGTTGTCAAACACTTCCTCACCTTCCTCTTCTTAGAAACTTGAAATGAAAATAAACTAAACCTAAACTAAGCGAAAAGATGAAGAATTTAAAGATGTGAAAGATGATATCTTGATTAGTGAAGATATGGCTTCTATTTATAGGCTTGAAAGCTTTCCTCTTGCAAGGGGTTTCCTTTGGCGTGAAAGATCAGCTGAGGGGACCGAACATGGTTAGTTTGTTGACAACAAATCAAGCAAGCTGCACAGGTTTGGTCGCTTGCATGCATAACAAAAATGAGGTCCATTGGAGAAGTGCCACATGTCTTTTAGATAAGTTTAGTCTTGCAACTTGATTTTTATGTGTATCGCCGACTTCTGCAAGTGGCTCAGCTCTAGGTGACTGGGTATGACGTCACAAATCAAGTGTGGAAGCATTGAAATGGTCTTTGGATGTTTTGGTATAAACTGCAGAATTTAGTAGGTGTTGGCAGTGTTTCCACTCCTAGTGTTTCCACTCCTGGTGTTGGCAGTGTTTCCACTCCTGCAGTAGCTGCACTGAACAAAAACATCAAACCTAACAAGATTTGTGCATTTTGCCTAGATCATTGCCTTTTATCCATTTGAATATTTAGAATGTTATTCCTTGATAAATAAGCTATAAATATATATAAATGTTCTTGAAAATAAGCAATAACTCAAGTTTAATTGTATGAATAACTCTATATAAAATATAGTTATCAGCCTACAGCAACGCGACTAACACCGAGTGGCCCGTAAAACCGATTAATGGAGATAGCTCGATAGACACGCCTATAAAACCTAAATGCATCCCGAACATGCGGGCGGCGAATAAACATTATATACTGTGCATGCAATGCCCGAGGAACTAACACATGAGGTATCATATTTCTAGATCCAATGTACCAAATGAATCCATTTGAATCTCAAATACAATGAGTAATGGTATTACCAATCGTTGTTGACCCTATATCTTTTGCTTGGTGAGCAAGAGCCTGGTTTAATGTGGCATTCAGATTTGTTGTATAAACAAACATTGCCCCGTTGCTTGCGCGATCACTGAAAAATTAAATCAAAGAAAATTCAATTTAAATCAAAATCAAACGCATCTAAATTTGGAAAAATAAATAACAAGGCTCACAAATTATGTCGGTGTTCAACTTCCTATATTTTTATTAAAATGGCCGTGTTAGGAAATTGAAGATAGGCTGTCAATGCCTCAGATTTCTCCACTCTTTTATAATCATCAAATAGATGGATAGCACCAAATACTTGTTGTACAAAACTGCTTTGCCGTTGTCCACGTGTATAATCGACCAACATAAAATAGTGGCCAGACAATGGTATTGCTTGAGCCATCTACAAAATTAATAAAATTTGAGTAAGATATTAGGGACCACAATCTGAACAAAAAAAATTGCAATTGATGAAGGAAAATAAGGTATATTGTAACACCCCGATAATTTCTAACTTGTAGAAACTACCGAAATGCACTACTGGCATACATCAGAGTACTTCCTGTTTTAAATACTGAACACATGCTAATACTCGATGCTAAAGACCATCAAGTGCGTTACATAACTTAATCATGAAAAATGCATAAAGCGTTCTTACATCACTCCACTAGTGTTCAGTATCAAAATAGAAAGTGTGCAGAAGCGATTTACAACTTGAAGGACATAAGTCATACAATCGAATAGTCTTAAGATACAAAGGAATCTGAAATACAGAGATACATAAAATGACAAAACCAACAAAAGCGTCAGCAACTTCTCAAACATCTCCATGACCATGCCTCATCATCTTCAACTTAGCCTGCAATTCTGAAAAACAACAACATGGATTGGGTGAGACAACTTGTCTCAGTGAGTTCTATCGGGACCCCTTACTAACCCTCTCGGTTCAATTATGCTTGATTCGTTATTCTTGATTCATAATTCATAGTCTTAATAGTAGACTATGTGGCTAACATAAACGTTGTCCTCATAACCCTCATAAGCAGTTACAAGAGGCAACACATGAACAATGAACAATGATTTTTAGCATGTCACCGGTCACTTGGCAAAATAAGCTCCCGGTGAACCCAATCCACTAATCGCTAGCGGGAAAACCTCAAGGGGCCTAGGTTCATAGGGCTCATGACTTCCCCTCCCCTAGCACACTAAACTGAAATAGGGTCGTCACCCTAACCTGATGTATATATTTTAATATACCTTGAACAATGAGCAGTGAACAATGATCTGTGAACATAACAATGAGCTTATACTTAACATGATCTTAATCTTAACCTAGTCTTATACTTAGCATAATCTTGTCATTAGGTGATCTCACACGGAACTACTAACGTGGCTAACTTAGCTTATAACTATCCATTACCTAGTCCACATCATAATGTATCGCCCATACTCAACATTATGATATCCTAACTTAGTCATAATCGGTCTCATAAATACCACATCGGGCCATCACAAAAGCAAAGACATGGACATAACATAAACTACTTCGGTTGTACTTGATTTCATGATATTAATATGTTTCCATCCTTGGGAAACCTTGAGGAGTGGATTAGAAGGGACTTAGGACCAATCGGAATGACTTAGGACATAGTTTAAAATTGGGTACCAACAAGAGACACACGATCCGTGCGCCATGGCGCACGATCCGTGCTCAGTTTTCAGAAAATCCACTGTGAGTACCAGAACCTCACGCACGACCCGTGCCCAGTGCGTGGCTTCCAGTATTTCAGAAAAGCCAATTTTCGTGTTTTCTTGTCCATTCCGATCGTTCCCGTATCCATTCCGATTCACATCCAACTTAATAATATATTCAAACAACCATGGCAACCAATCAATCATCACATAGTAATCAACAATCATAACAACAATCAACGATTTAACGTAACCAAACACATAATTTAACGATTCCTCCATGTTTTCATAAAACGGTTCAATACCGGTTTTCATAACTTACGAGACCAACACTCAAAACATAACACACATGACCATCACATCCTAGTGAGTATAGAACTCACCTATTTTGCCGAGACTTTAATGATTCAACCGTTCCCGAGAACCACGAACTCTCCTCGGACTCGATCACAACACCAACTCACGAACTTTCTCCGGAATCGCTCCAAAACACTCCCCACCGAAACCCAGCCACTGAGATGACTTCTAATGTTGTTCAAACACGTGACCCGGGTACTGAAATTTGTTCCACAGCTTTCTAATTCAACATGCACCAGTTTGTGTTTCAGTTTTGGCTAAGTGGAGCTTTGATGGTTAACAATGGTGATCTCAAGGGAAGGGAGGGGATGATTTCGAACTTAGCATCAATGGAAAGGAAATAGGGAGCTGATTCAGAATATGTTAATAGATGAAGCATGCATGATGGTTTGAAGAAACTCTCACCTCTTCCCTTCCTCTCCCATTCGCACCCTCTCTCTTTCTCTCCCCTTGGTTCTTGCTTTTGTTTTCCAGATTTTCAGAAAATGAGAGGAAATGAAGTGTGTGTCTCACTTGGTCCAGCTGAGGGGTTTTACAAGGGGTAGGGTACAATGACTAATTTACCCCTCACTTACTAACTCTATTCCATATGACTCCTCTCAATCCTAATCACCCTAACTTAACCTAATTAAATACTCAATCACATACAATTCCATACTTAACAATTCAAACAAGTCATTTTCAATTTAAACAATTTCAATCAATTAAATAATTCACTAATAATTAATATTATGCTAATATAATTAAATAGCAAAATTAGGGGATGTTACATATATAGTAAAAAGAATGTAAAACCAAATGGTCAAAGAAAAACAATTAGGATAAAAAACAAATGAGAAAATGAAGTATGAGCTGAATATTACATTAAACAAGGCCTTTTTTTTAAATACAAAAGGCCTTACATAAATATCTTACATATATACAAAAGTCATAAATATCTTACATAAATACAAAAGTCTTAAGTCTGGAGGTGGTGCTGCAGCTAAGATTGCATCTGGTATTCTGTTTGTAGATTGTATTTCCCAATGAAATCCGAAAGGGTCCCTAACATGGTAGAGGCCCAAAGCTTCAAATTGATTAATGATGACTGATCGATTATCCGCTGTAATTCTATCCCTGTGAAAATGTAGATCATTTCTTGACTTTGGACTAAACAATTAAAATGAAAAAAAATTAACAAATTAAAACAAAAAAAAACTGAAAAGCATAATAAAAAATAAAATAAAATAAAATGAGACTCACACTAGTAGTTTCTATAGGCTGTATCACCACGTGTCGTTGAGGACTCTCAATCCGTAAAAGATATCTTATATAAATATCAGCTCTCTCATCCGGGCCTACAGCAACGCGACTATCACCGAGTGGCCCGTAAAACCGATTAATGGGGATAGCTCGATAGACACGCCAATAAAACCTAAATGCATCCCGAACATGCGGGCGGCGAATAAACATTATATATTGTGCATGCAACACCCGAGGAACTAACACATGAGGTATCATATTTCTAGATCCAATGTACAAAATGAATCCATTTGAATCTCAAATACGATCAATAATGGTATTACCAATCGTTGTTGACCCTATATCTTGTGCTTGGTGAGCAAGAGCCTGGTTTAATGTGGCATTCAGATTTGGTCTATAAACGAACATTGCCTTGTTGCTTGCGCGACCACTGAAAAATTAAATCAAAGAAAATTCAATTTAAATCAAAATCAAACGCATCTAAATTTGGAAAAATAAATAACAAGACTCACAAATTATGTCGGTTTTCAACTTCCTATATTTCTATTAAAGTGGCCGTATTAGGAAATTGAAGATAGGCTGTCAATGCCTCAGATTCCCCCACTCTTTTATAATCATCAAATAGATGGATAGCACCAAATACCTGTTGTACAAAAGTGCTTTGCCGTTGTCCACGTGTATAATCGACCAACATAAAATAGTGGCCAGAGAATGGTATTGCTTGAGCCATCTGCAAAATTAATAAAATTTGAGTAAGATATTAGGAACCACAATCTGAACAAACAAAATTGCAATTGATGAAGGAAAATAAGGTATATAGTAAAAAGAATGTAAAACCAAATGGTCAAAGAAAAACAAATAGGATAAAAAACAAATGAGAAAATGAAGTATGAGCTGAATATTACATTAAACAAGGCCTATTTTTTTAAAATACAAAAGGCCTTACATAAATATCTTACATAAATACAAAAGTCATAAATATCTTACATAAATACACGAGTCTTAAGTCTGGAGGTGGTGCTGCAGCTAAGATTGCATCTGGTATTCTGTTTGTAGATTGTATTTCCCAATGAAATCTGAAAGGGTCTCTAACATGGTAGAGACCCAAAGCTTCAAATTGATTAATGATGACTGATCGATTATCCGCTGTAATTCGATCCCTGAGAAAATGTAGATCATTTCTTGACTTTGGACTAAACAATTAAAACGAAAAAAAAATTAACAAATTAAAAAAAAAAAAAAACCCGAAAAGAATATAGAAAAATAAAATAAAAGGAGGCTCACATTAGTAGTTTCTATAAGCTCTATCACCACGTGTCGTTGAGGACTCCCAATCTGTAAAAGATATCTTATATAAATATCAGCGCTCTCATCCGGGCCTACAGCAACGCGACTAACACTGAGTGGCCCGTAAAACCGATTAATGGGGATAGCTCGATAGACACGCAAATAAAACCTAAATGCATCTCGAACATCCGGGAGGCGAATAAACATTATATACTGTGCATGCAACGCCCGAGGAACTAACACACGAGGTATCATATTTCTAGATCCAATGTACAAAATGAATCCATTTGAATCTCAAATACGATGAATAATGGTGTTACCAATCGTTGTTGACCCTATATCTTGTGCTTGGTGAGCAAGAGCCTGGTTTAATGTGGCATTCGGATTTGTTCTATAAACGAACATTGCCTCGTTGCTTGCGCGACCACTGAAAAATTAAATCAAAGAAAATTCAATTTAAATCAAAATCAAACGCATCTAAATTTGGAAAATAAAATAACAAGACTCACAAATTATGTCGGTGTTCAACTTCCTATATTTCTATTAAAGTGGCCGTATTAGGAAATTGAAGATAGGCTGTCAATGCCTCAGATTCCCCCACTCTTTTATAATCATCAAATAGATGGATAGCACCAAATACCTGTTGTACAAAAGTGCTTTGCCGTTGTCCACGTGTATAATCGACCAACATAAAATAGTGGCCAGAGAATGGTATTGCTTGAGCCATCTGCAAAATTAATAAAATTTGAGTAAGATATTAGGAACCACAATCTGAACAAAAAAAATTGCAATTGATGAAGGAAAATAAGGTATATAGTCAAAAGAATGTAAAACCAAAATGGTCAAAGAAAAACAAATTGGATAAAAAACAAATGAGAAAATGAAGTATGAGCTGAATATTACATTAAACAAGGCCATTTTTTTAAAATACAAAAGGCCTTACATAAATATCTTACATAAATACAAAAGTCATAAATAAATATCTTACATAAATACACGAGTCTTAAGTCTGGAGGTGGTGCTGCAGCTAAGATTGCATCTGGTATTCTGTTTGTAGACTGTATTTTCCAATGAAATCCGAAAGGGTCTCTAACATGGTAGAGGCCCAAAGCTTCAAATTGATTATTGATGACCGATCGATTATCAGCTGTAATTCTATCCCTGTGAAAATGTAGATCATTTCTTGACTTTGGACTAAACAATTAAAATGAAAAAAAAATTAACAAATTAAAACAAAAAAAAACCGAAAAGCATATAGAAAATAAATAAAATAAAATGAGACTCACATTACTGGGACGAAACTAGTTTCTATAAGCTCTATCACCACGTGTCGTTGAGGACTCCCAATCCGTAAAAGATATCTTATATAAATATCAGCTCTCTCATCCGGGCCTACAGCAACGCGACTAACACCGAGTGGCCCGTAAAACCGATTAATGGGCATAGCTCGATAGACACGCCTATAAAACCTAAATGCATCCCGAACATGCAGGCGGCGAATAAACATTATATACTGTGCATGCAACGCCCGAGGAACTAACACATGAGGTATCATATTTCTAGATCCAATGTACCAAATGAATCCATTTGAATCTCAAATACGATGAATAATGGTATTACCAATCGTTGTTGACCCTATATCTTGTGCTTGGTGAGCAAGAGCCTGGTTTAATGTGGCATTCGGATTTGTTCTATAAACGAACATTGCCTCGTTGCTTGCGCGACCACTGAAAAATTAAATCAAAGAAAATTCAATTTAAATCAAAATCAAACGCATCTAAATTTGGAAAAATAAATAACAAGACTCACAAATTATGTCGGTGTTCAACTTCCTATATTTCTATTAAAGTGGCCGTATTAGGAAATTGAAGATAGGCTGTCAATGCCTCAGATTCCCCCACTCTTTTATAATCATCAAATAGATGGATAGCACCAAATACCTGTTGTACAAAAGTGCTTTGTCGTTGTCCACGTGTATAATCGACCAACATAAAATAGTGGCCAGAGAATGGTATTGCTTGAGCCATCTGCAAAATTAATAAAATTTGAGTAAGATATTAGGAACCACAATCTGAACAAAAAAAATTGCAATTGATGAAGGAAAATAAGGTATATAGTAAAAAGAATGTAAAACCAAAATGGTCAAAGAAAAACAAATAGGATAAAAAACAAATGAGAAAATGAAGTATGAGCTGAATATTACATTAAACAAGGCCATTTTTTTAAAATACAAAAGGCCTTACATAAATATCTTACATAAATACAAAAGTCATAAAATATCTTACATAAATACACGAGTCTTAAGTCTGGAGGTGGTGCTGCAGCTAAGATTGCATCTGGTATTCTGTTTGTAGAATGTATTTTCCAATGAAATCCGAAAGGGTCTCTAACATGGTAGAGGCCCAAAGCTTCAAATTGATTATTGATGACCGATCGATTATCAGCTGTAATTCTATCCCTGTGAAAATGTAGATCATTTCTTGACTTTGGACTAAACAATTAAAATGAAAAAAAAATTAACAAATTAAAACAAAAAAAACCGAAAAGCATATAGAAAAATAAAATAAAATAAAATGAGACTCACATTACTGGGACGAAACTAGTTTCTATAAGCTCTATCACCACGTGTCGTTGAGGACTCCCAATCCGTAAAAGATATCTTATATAAATATCAGCTCTCTCATCCGGGCCCGCGACTAACACCGAGTGGCCCGTAAAACCGATTAATGGGGATAGCTCGATAGACACGCCTATAAAACCTAAATGCATCCCGAACATGCGGGCGGCGAATAAACATTATATACTGTGCATGCAACGCCCGAGGAACTAACACATGAGGTATCATATTTCTAGATCCAATGTACCAAATGAATCCATTTGAATCTCAAATACGATCAATAATGGTATTACCAATCGTTGTTGACCCTATATCTTGTGCTTGGTGAGCAAGAGCCTGGTTTAATGTGGCATTCGGATTTGTTGTATAAACGAACATTGCCCCGTTGCTTGCGCGATCACTGAAAAATTAAATCAAAGAAAATTCAATTTAAATCAAAATCAAACGCATCTAAATTTGGAAAAATAAATAACAAGACTCACAAATTATGTCGGTTTTCAACTTCCTATATTTCTATTAAAGTGGCCGTATTAGGAAATTGAAGATAGGCTGTCAATGCCTCAGATTCCCCCACTCTTTTATAATCATCAAATAGATGGATAGCACCAAATACCTGTTGTACAAAAGTGCTTTGCCGTTGTCCACGTGTATAATCGACCAACATAAAATAGTGGCCAGAGAATGGTATTGCTTGAGCCATCTGCAAAATTAATAAAATTTGAGTAAGATATTAGGAACCACAATCTGAACAAAAAAAATTGCAATTGATGAAGGAAAATAAGGTATATAGTCAAAAGAATGTAAAACCAAAATGGTCAAAGAAAAACAAATTGGATAAAAAACAAATGAGAAAATGAAGTATGAGCTAAATATTACATTAAACAAGGCCATTTTTTTAAAATACAAAAGGCCTTACATAAATATCTTACATAAATACAAAAGTCATAATAAATATCTTACATAAATACACGAGTCTTAAGTCTGGAGGTGGTGCTGCAGCTAAGATTGCATCTGGTATTCTGTTTGTAGATTGTATTTCCCAATGAAATCTGAAAGGGTCTCTAACATGGTAGAGGCTCAAAGCTTCAAATTGATTATTGATGACTGATCGATTATCCGCTGTAATTCTATCCCTGTGAAAATGTAGATCATTTCTTGACTTTGGACTAAACAATTAAAATGAAAAAAAAATTAACAAATTAAAACAAAAAAAACCCGAAAAGAATATAGAAAAATAAAACAAAATGAGACTCACATTAGTAGTTTCTATAAGCTCTATCACCACGTGTCTTTGAGGACTCCCAATTCGTAAAAGATATCTTATATAAATATCAGCTCTCTCATCCGGGCCTACAGCAACGCGACTAACACCAAGTGGCCCATAAAACCGATTAATGGGGATACCTCGTGAGACACGTCAATAAGCTACCACTTGTTGGTTCTGCATTAGAACACATCCTAAACCCTTTCCAGAAGCATCGCTGTAAATTTGGAATTCCATAGACGGATCTGGAAGAATTTGGATTGGAGCAGAAGTCAACCTAACCTTCAACTCTTGAAAACATTCCTCACAATCGGCATCCCATATAAACGGTTGGACCTTACGAGTTAACTGAGTAAGTGGAAGAACCAATTGTGAAAAACCTTGAATAAACCTCCTGTAGTAACCAGCTAGACCCAAGAAACTTCTTATTTCAGTGACTGATGTTGGTCATTCCCAGTTCAACACCGTTTCCACCTTACTGGGATCTACCGCAACCCCCGATTGGGAAATTACATGTCCCAAAAACTTCACTTCAGGCATCCAGAAGTCACACTTCGACGGCTTTGCATACAATTTCTTCTCTCGGAGTACATTCAGAACAATGCGGAGATGTTGAACATGGTCCTCAATGGTCTTAGAGTACACCAAGATATCATCAATAAAAACTACTACAAACTGGTCGAGGTACGTGTGAAAGACTCGGTTCATGTAATCCATGAATACCGCTGGAGCATTAGTCAAACCGAAGGGCATCACTACGAACTCGTAATGTCCATACCTCGTACGGAAAGTTGTCTTCGGAATATCTAAGGCTCGTACCTTTATTTGATGATAGCCCGACCTCAGATCAATTTTTGAAAATACCACGGCACCTCGAAGTTGGTCAAGCAAATCGTCTATCCTTGGCAAGGGATATTTATTCTTGATCGTCGCTTTGTTGAGTTGTCGATAATCAACACACAACCTCATGCTTCTGTCCTTTTTCTTAACTAATAACACCGGAGCACCCCATGGAGAAGCGCTCGGTCGAATGAACCTCTTTGAGATCAACTCTTCAAGTTGAGACTTCAATTCCCTTAATTCTAATGGAGACATCCTATAAGGAGCAATAGATATTGATCCTGTACCAAGAATCAATTCTATTGAGAATTCTACCTCTCGTTCAGGAGGTAAGGATGAAACTTCTTCTGGAAAGACATCTAGAAATTCATTTACCACTTGCACAGATGACAAATCTAAACCCGTTTCAGTAGATGCAGACAACATAATAAGAATAGCTTCCGCACCTTGGAATAATGACTGGCTTGCTTCGGTGTAAGAGATTGTTGCTTCAGAATCTGCCTGTGTCAATCCTACAGATTCGGAGGCGAAGCTAATAGTTCGATTGGCACAGTTGATGGTTACATGATTTTCAGCCATCCAATTCATACCTAGAACAATGTCCATACTTCTCATAGGCAAGCAAAAAATTTCACAACAAAATGTCTGTCCCCTATGACAAGTAGGCAATTTTCACACAATGATTGGGTCTGGACACGACCCTTGGCAGCAGTTAAAATAGTTATCGGTTCGGATAGTTCAGATAATGCTAATTCCAACCGATCTACACACGCTTGTGATATAAAACAATGAGTTGCACCGGAATCATATAAAATATTGACTGAGTTATTAAAAAGAGATCCCGTACCCCTCATAAGATTATCAGTAGGTGTGATGGTTCGAGCATCCAATGTGTTGATTCGCCCCTGCTTAGGAGCATTTGGTGCTCCCTGAAAGCTTTTCTTTGCTGGGCATTGATTTGCATAGTGACCTTCTTCATTACAAACATAGCATCGATTGGATCTTTGCTGACAATCACCACTGTGATACCTTCCGCAACTCCTATAATTCCTCAAATTTGATGAATCGAACGATCGAACCTGCTTCTATTTATAGTTGTTTCCCTTGAATTGTCTGCTTGGAGTAGAGGATTCAGCAACCTTCTTTTTACCCTTCCAATATTCTTTCCTTTCAGCATACATTTTCCTCAGATCCTCCTCAGCAACATATGCTTGTTGCACTAAGGCAGGATAATTAATTAAAGTATAAGAACTGAGTCCTTGACTTATATCAGCACGAAGACCTTCTTTAAACATCTGCATCTTCCACATATCGTTTGGGGCATACTTTCCCAATTCATAAAACTGAGACAATCTTTCAAATCTAGCAGCATACTCCCCAACAGACAAGTCACCTTGCTTAAGATTTACAAACTCTGCCTGCTTGCTTAGTTTCTTCACTGAAGGGAAATATTGCTTCAAAAATGATTCCTTAAAGTTGTCCCAAGTGAGGGGAGTTCCTTGGAGTTCCATCATTTGCCTTGCATTACACCACTAGGTGTGGGCATCTTCATTGAGCACATTTCCCGCACATATTACCTTCTCTTCTTCCCCGCATTGCAAGGTTTGAAAAATTTTCTCCATTGAATCAATCCAATAATAGGCAGTCAAATGGTCCGGTCCACCCTTATAAGTTGGGGGCTTCATCTTTTGAAATTGGAAATATGTCCGATTCGGATCTTCTTGATGAGGTTGAATAATGGCCTGCTGCAGACCCATTTGATCATGCTGCATTTGCAACATATCTTGCATCATCTTCTGCTGATTCTCAATGACATTCTGCATCCATTCGAAATGTGGATCAGCAGGAGGAGGAACGCCTCTACCTCTTCTGGCCATGATTCTGCGAAATATGCACAAAGTATTAAGTTGATCAAGCTCAATGTCTAATAGCATACTAAGAAAATCACGACTGAAGAGAGCAAAGACCCTAAAAGCTAAGTCCAACTAGGTCGAACCGCTCTGATACCAACTGTAACACCCCGGTATTTTTATCGACTAAAAATGCCCGAGTGCACATTAGTAACACATCAGAGATAATATTTCCTGCTTAGACACTGAATACCACTATAAATATTTTGCTAAAATATAACATAACCGTCTTATACACAAATAAGACCATACGGTACTCAGACCATAAACTGTCAGCAACTATGGTAGTCAGAGTCATACAAGAAAGCGGAATGAAAGATAAACATAACACTAATGTCATGGTGTCATGATACATAGACAACAGAAGGAACATAAACTTAAACGTAAAGCTAAGTCATCATCCATCTCCCCGGGCCACCTACTCGTGCCTCTGTGGTTTCTTCTGTCCCTGTTTCTCTGTAAAACAACAACATAAAAACAATGAGATACAATCTCAGTGAGTTCTACCGAGACCCCTAT